>MQRK01216185.1:5881-19381 GCA_001938485.1 Girardia tigrina
TTTTAGTTATCATTTAGGAATTTTTTTTTCAAAATTTTTTTTATCAAATTGTATTGTCATCGGAAGCAAGCCTATATAAAACTTCATTCATGAAAATAAACGAAAAGATTGCTATTTAAAACAGTGTATAAATTTGTAGATAATCGTAAGTGGTTTTTTGCAAAAAAAATAGAAAAAATTATTTTTTTTCAAAATTTCTTTTATCAAATTGTATTGTCATCGGAAGGAAGCCTGTATAAAAAAATTCAGCTCAATTGGATGACTGAAAGTGGTCGAAAAATCAATCGCAAGATTTGTTCCAGACAAACAGTCAAGAAAGCAAGCTAATAAAAACGTGGTAAAAATTCACATTTAAATCTAGAATTATATTAATAAATGTCATCCTGTTAAGCGGAGTCAAAAGTATTTGAATTACGTTTTCGCAATTCGAAACATTTTTTATTCTACTTTTCAGAAATTAAAATATAAAAACAAAAATATTATTCAGATTAGTTCCTCCAACATTCACTTTAAATCGTCTTCCAGATAGTTTTATTAGTAAAAAATGTTACTAAAAGTAATAAATTATATTATATTTTTTTAAAAATATTTTATGACTAGCAATTTAAATTTTTTGGAATATCAGATATAATTCTCGTTAATAATTCGATAGATTAAAAATTAAACAAAATTTAATATTACAATATTTAAATACAGTAAATGACAATGAAAATCATCCGCGTTAATGTTATCAATCGGCTACTGTTATCGAATTTCATTGGTCTCGCACACCTAACATACACAAAAAAAATTCCGTTTATTAGAATAAAAATTCACATTTAAGTCTAGAATTATATTAATAAATGTCATCCTATTAAGCGGAGTCAAAAGTATTTGAATTACGTTTCCGCAATTCGAAACATTTTTTATTCTACTTTTCAAAAATTAAAATATAAAAAACAAAAATATTATTCAGATTAGTTTCTCCAACATTCACTTTAAATCACCTTCCAGATAGTTTTATTTGTAAAAAGAAATTTTACTATAAGTAATAAATTAAATTATATTTTTTAAAAAATATTTAATTATAAAAAATGAACAAAAATACGGAACAAAACTTAAAGTAAAAATAATGTATTTATAAACATTATTATTCAACTACATTTATTAAATGTTCATTAAATTAATACATCTAACATTTTATTGAAATTATAATACAATCGTTTGAAAAAATGTTTAAAATGGTAAAACAATACTCATTTATTATTTAAATAAAAACGTAAATACAGATAAAACATTATATTTTACCAATACTTTGTCTTTTATATATTTGAATGTAGTTTATTGCGAAAGACGTTTCCAACACTTCTTCGAAACTAACCTTTTCAATGATGCTATCATTAGTCTTGTACCAACCATCCTTCATTTTCACAAATGAAAAATAATTTCCTTTTCCAAACCCCCCAAAATGACAAATTATTGAAACCAAATGATACTCTTTTGTTGTGATCCGATTATTCCTTTTTATTGGTACTTTTATTGAGTTTTTTATCTCAATCGGCCTTACCACCTTGTAAGGGTTGTTAGAAGGATCAAGTGCAAATCTGTTGAAATAAATAATCAAATACTTTGGCAATTTGATAATATTCTCTTCTATATGTGCCGTTCCGTTTGAAAGATTACAATTCTCACACGAATAACTTTCAGAGTGTTTTGAACAATCCGACAGCATTGCTTTGAAGTTGTTTTCAAGGTTTAAAATTAATCCAAAGTTATGTTCAATAATCGGTCCCGAATTACTTTTTCCACAGACATCACAAATGACTGCTGTACGATGGGCTGTTCTATAGTTCTTTTGGATTGGATTGTTGATCCGATTTTGTTCCGAAAAAGACTGTAATTCGTTTTCTAATTTATTTAAAAATGCAATAAGGAACTCATGAGAGTCTTCTTGATTATCCCATGAAAATTGATGTCCAAAATATTCAAGACCGGAATGGTTTTTAATGTGGCATGAAATAGAAAAACTTTTTTTATTGAGACAAGATTCATAAAAACTTTTGATCAAGTGACATGCAGGTTTATCTGTTGAAAAAGAATTCTCAATCATTTTTATGATCCGATTGTTTAAGGTTGGTAAAAGTGCTTGAAAGACAACATTCATATAACAATTACTATTGAAATTTAATAACGGTATTGGTTTTATACAAATCTTCAAAAATTTGGAGTAAATACTACTGAACATGCTGGACTTTGTGGTAGTTTGAGGACGTTCTTCCGGCGAAGAAACGTCTGTTTTATTAAAGGATTTAAGTGTGATCTTCCTCATTTTATCGTTTAACGAATTGAAAATCTTTGGTTTAATTTGACAATTTGACATTGAAATTAATTAATAAAAATATTACATAAATTTAAAAATTAAAACAAATTTTGTTACTTTCTTTAAATTTATTGTGAATTATTCTATGAATAATTCATTTCGATGAAGTTTTAAAAAAGTTATCCAGAAAATAAATTTTAAAAAATTTTACTTCTACGAAATTTTTTACTTAAAAATTTTTCTTAATTAAACATACGACACCCTCCTGAAAATGACCTGTTAATCTTTTATTAAATTAAATCCTAATGTATGTTTAAACTTCTTCCCAAAATATATTTAATCAATAAAACAAATATATAAATTGTGAAATTTAATTAGGAAATGATTGGAACCATATTTTCAATTATTTTTTATTAAAATTCAAAATAATTAAACCAATTGAAATTGTTCATTAATTTCGACGGATTAATGATTATGCAGTTACCGACAGTACATAAGTAATATTGAGTCAATAAAATCAATATTACAGTGTCGCTCAAATTAATCCGTCAGTAAATTCTTTTCATGTTATTTAAATTTGTACAAAATTTACTAAACCAACCGTTCTTGACATTTTACATGTAACTAACTTAAACATTGAGTCAATTTATCAATAAAAATATCTCAAAAAATAAAAATTGAAATATTTATGTAAGATTTTCAAAAAAATTGGTCGCTCAATTTAATCCGTCATTACGTCATATCAATAAAATTTTATCTTTTCTGTAAAAATTTATTAAATTAAAATTACATTATTGTTTAAGAAACCAAGACAATGAAAATCTTAATAAAATTTTATTAGAACAAGACAGATCGAATAACGGTTATTAATATTTTATGAGTCCTCCTTTTGCATCAATACAAGCTTGAATTCGTCGAGGCATACCATCGATGAGCACCATGACAAGCAGCCTTAATGTCCGGATCATTGCTCCATATATCTTTTATTGTATTTATAAGTTCTTTTTTGGTATTTATATACACAATGTGAACTTTTCTTTTGACAAAAGTCCATAAATTCTCTATTGGAGAGAGATCTGGGCTATATGGAGGCCATTTTAAGACAGTAATGTTCTGGCTTGCTAAAAATGAAGTCACAGACTTTGAATTATGACCCGGGGCATTATCCTGCTGAAAAATATCAATCCCAAATGAATGACGTTCATCCATTAGGGGTAACAAGTTCTTTTTAAGGATATTTATGTACTTTTCTGAATTCATGGTTCCTTCAACTATTTCTAAGGCTCCTGTTCCATCTTTTGAAAAGCAGCCCCAGACCATAATTCGTTTAAGAAATGGTTGATGTTGACTTGTGTGTTCATTTTGAATTAGTTGACCTTTTCTTTTTCTTATATATTGTGCTCGTGGAGGACATATATCAAAAGCAGATTCATCAGAAAAAAGAACCTAAAATTTAATGTAAAAATTATTATGTAATATAACCATTATTTATTCTACCTTCTTCCAAATAAAAATTAGACAGTGAAGACCAGTATTTATATTAAAAATCAGTAATCTGTCTAAATTAATAAGCAATTTTAACTGGCTTTAGAATTTTAATTTCAACGATTTTTCATTTCTTTCAAGTTTATTTAAAATTTTTAATTACAGTGTGGTATTAGAGGTCGGTATGAAGATAAACCACTTATTATTAATGATCGTTTGTGGTATTAAGACTCACATTCATGGCATTCAAACCAACATCAGTTTGTTTTGTCATTGAGGTTGTCATTTAGGATTTATTAACGCTTGCTTCGCGAGTGCCCTGTCAATTCGATCAGATAGTTTTCTTTTTCTACCACATTTTCCAGTTCGTTGCGCTCCAATTTGACCGGTTTCTTTGTATCTTTTTATGATACCCGATATCGTTGATCGAGGGACATCAGTATCCAATGAAATTTGAATCTTTGTCTTCTTCTCATGATATTTTTTAATAATTATTTCACGGATAGATAGTGGTGTATCCATAAGGGCAGAATCTTATTAAATAATATAGATGATCAGTATCATATATAATAAAAAAACAAAATTTTATTGATATGGCGTAATGACGGATTAAATTGAGCGACCAATTTTTTTGAAAATCTTACATAAATAGTTCAATTTTTATTTTTGATGAGATATAATATTTTTATTGATAAATTGAATCAATGTTTAAGTTAGTTACATGTAAAATTTCAAGAATGGTTGGTTTAGTAAATTTTATACAAATTTAAAGAATATGAAAAAAATGTACTGACGGATTAATTTGAGCCACACTGTAATTAAAAATTTTAAATAAACTTGAAAAAAATGACAAATCGTTAAAATTAAAATTCTAAAGCCAGTTAAAATTGCTTAATTATTTAGACAGATTTCTGATTATTTAAAAAAAGAATTTCTTTTTAGAACTGTGTACGAAAGGTCAGTAAGTAGACCAATATGAATAAAGATATTTGTATCTGAGAACCAGAATTTAAATTTATATATTTTGTTCTTACAGCTCAAAAACAATGTCTTACTGATGATGGAATCAAAATTGTCGAGATTATGAGATAATCAACTTTTAATAGCCTTCAAGTAAATTTTTTTGATGACTGGTTTATAATTTGTTCACAATTTAATTAAAATCGACATACTGGTTTATGTACTTGTCCATACTTTTCTGAAAAATTTTGTCTGTAAGCATCTTTTGTGACTTGCTATACACTCGAAGCTCACATTTGCATTTCCCGTTGCAAATAGTCCAGCATCTGGCTTGACATCATATGCTTACTGTAGTGTGATCTTTTCACACACATGATTTTGGTTTGTAACGTCACGTTTTTCGTATTTTCAATGACTCATCGATTTTTTTAATATTGTTTGTGATTTTTTATAACATTTTAATATAACATTTAAATATTTGTCTTGTTTTTTTTATTTTTTTATGTCAGCCCTCATTACGAGGTTGGATCAAGAAACAATGTTTTGAAAAGTAGTTTGTGTTTGTGTGTTACAGGGTTTTCAACTAAGTTTTTTTCCGAAAATAACAAAAACTATCAAATATTATGTCCAATCATTCATCATCATCAGCCAAGAGTTCAAAATCGCAGCCATTATTGTCAATGCAATGTTTCCAACTTCCTGGTAACTTATTGATACCATTCTCGAAGAAGGATCCGGCCTTGGTGTTCAACCACTCCGGAAGTTTCTCCTGAACCTCCTCAGAAGGTACACAGTTCTGACCTTTCAAAGCTCCTTTCATTAGTGAAAATAGATAGTAGTCTGAAGGAGCCAGATCAGGCGAATAGGGGGGATGTGGTAGGATGTTTAGATTCATTTCGGTAATCTTGGCATGTGTGAGATGTGCCGTATGTGGACATGTTTTGTCCTGAAAAAGGTACAGAAAAAACCATCCGTGGTTTTCCGTCGTCGTTTTTCCAGGATAGCAGTCTTCAGCTTTTCCAGTAAACTTCAATAGTATGTTACCGTCATGGTCGTTCCATTTTCTAACACATCCATCAAGATCACATCTTTCGAATCCCAGAAGACGGTAGCCAGATGCTTGCTCCAAGTTAACCTCACTTTGGATTCTGTAGCAGGCTCATCAACACCTCCACGCCAAGATTTGTGAGTGTATGAAGATGTATTTTCCCAGAATACCCATATCTCATCCACATTCACTATACGGTGCAGGAAATTGTAGCTGTGGTACATAGCAAGCAGTTTTTCACACACAGACATTCTCTGTTCCTTAGCAGCTTCTGTTTAAACATGTGGAACGCACACGCCGGCGAGGTAACGTTTGTTCATTTTCATGAGATTCTGACGCACTACTTCGTGGCTAATTCAAATTTCTTGACCAATGAATCTCATTGTAGCAAATTTGTTTTCCTCTAGAATTCGTTCTATATCTGCATCCACGTCATAAGAAGGTCGACCACTGCGAACTTTTTCATTGACCTCGAAGTTGCCGTTCTCGAATTTCTTTACTCAGTTGGAATATGTACGTGATGTAGTTGTTCCTTCTCCCAGTGTGTTGTTTATCTCTTTTGGAATGTCTACAGCTGATATTTTACGCTTCCAACAATGGAAAATAAGCTTTCTCACGTCTTCTCTGTTGAAATTCATAGTTTACTTTGAAAGATGGCAAAAATATTGTAATAACATATTATTCTAAATAAAAATTTTTTAATTTATTGCATTTTTATTATGTAAACTGAAATAAATATTAATAAACTTTTGATGGTATTAATGTGTATTAATCATACAATATGCACACCAAATTTGGATTTCTTAGTGGTCATAGATCTCCAGATACAACGACAAATGCATTGGAAAAAACTTAGTTGACAAACCTGTATATGATTTATTTATTTTATTTTTTTATCTGGTTTATTTATTTATTTTTTTTATTGTTGTGGTTGTCGTTGAAATAAAAAAAATAAAAACCATTGACAATAATCATCAAATATAAAATGAATTATTGTCAACGGCAATGCAAAATTTTAAAATTAAAATTAAAATTAATCGATGAACGATTGACAAAAAAATATAAAAATTTATTATATGATTTACTTGGGTAACCAGACAATTTGATGCAAGACAATTCGACACAGACAATTCGACACAAGACAATTCGACACAAATTTTTTAATTCGACACATTTTTTAATGGGACAAATATTTTATTTCGACATTTTTAAATTTCGATAGTTTTTTTTAATTCAACACTTTTTTAATTAGACCAATAACTAAAATGAAATACTTTCATATTATTTTTTTACAATTCAGCTTGCCATATTATTTTGAACATAGATTTCAATTTTTATATATTTTATATAAAAAATCAATTTAATATGAAAAAAATCAATTTTTATGAAACAAATTTTTAATTCGACACATTTATTAAAAAATAATTAAAATTAAAAAGTAAAAGTTAAATTGATAAATTAAATTAAATAAGTTAAATTAATAAGATGACACAATTTTTTTAATTCTACACATTTATTAATTCGACACAGTAAAAGTTAATTTTTAACATTTTATTCATTGCAAATTAGTTAACCAACGTAAGTATTTCAGTTTTCCATCATTCGATGCATTCAAATTGTATTCTTGCACAGCCATTGCAATAGCATCACTCAATGATACATATTTTTTCATTACAACCTCCGGGCGACCTGACAGAGCATTTACCAAAGTCAGTCTGTGACAAGCTATATCTCTTCCAAGTCCATCAAGCAAGGTCTAAACACTGGAGTGGTTGCATTGAAATATAGCATTAAGAGCATTGTGGAAACATTCAAAACAATTTGTAGTTTTTGGTGTTTGCTCACCAGCAGAATCGAAATGGTTCCAGCATTTTATTGGAAATTGAGGAGCTCTACCAAGAGCACCCTCAATATAAGTTGATAGAAAATATGTGAGAATTGATTTTTTTCATATTAAAATGATATTTTTATATATAAAATATATAAAAATTAGTTCATATTAAATTGATATTTTTTTCATATTAAATACAGAAAAACTTATTAGTCTAACCAAAAATATAGTTATTGAAAATGTCGAGTTTCAAAAAATGTATAGTAATAATGAAAATATTTCATTTTAGTTATTGGTCGAATTAAAAAAAGTGTTGAATTAAAAAAAAACTAATCAAAATTTAAAAATGTCGAAATAAAATATTTGTCCCATTAAAAAATGTGTCGAAATGAATGAAAAATATGTCGAATTAAAAAATGTGTCGAATTAAAAAAATTGTGTCGAATTGTCTTGTGTCGAATTGTCTGTGTCGAATTGTCATGGAACCCTTACTTGAAATTATTACTTATCACTCTAGTTTTAAAAGATTTTATTCGAGTTAAGGGCTTGATATTGCTTATAATCGGTAATTATTATAATTGTTTATTTGTTAAAGAAAAGAAATAAACTTTTATTATTAAAGTTTGATTGTTAGAATTATTTTTTTACTAAGTTCACCCAATTAAACAATTACGTTAACTTAGTACGCTATTTAATTCGTGTGACAACTAATTTATTATACCTATTCTTATAATAAATAGGTTTCTCACACTTACCAACAATTTAGAGAAGATCCCATTTTAGAAAGGTTTTTCATTTTATTCAGCAATGACATGATCGAAAATGACATTATCGGAGAAAAAGAAGTCGTCAAAGTCTGAAGAAAACTCCTAGAGCAATACTTATTGATTGAAACGAATCGCTTCTATTAATGAATTATATTTTCTTTTTGTTTTGAATTTTTGATTTTTTTAATCTATGTATCTATCTTTTATGCTTTTTGAATAGAATTTAGGCTGTAATCATTTGATCTTTAAACATTTAGCATCTAAAAAAAATAATAACTTAGCATTGCATGTTGAAACTGAGTAAAAAATACTCGTCTCTAAATTGCAAGATAAGATATTTAAAGATTTAAATTACTAAAGAATTTTTTTTTAATTTTTTTGCATTTTAAAGTACAGCATAAGATATTTTAAAAACTTTAAAAATATGAAATCGTTTCAAATTTTCATATTAAAAATTTAAATAAAGTAAATAAAATAATTATTACTAAAATTACAAAATTTGAACTTTAAAAATAAAATCTGAAAATAATGAAAATTTGTTCGAATAATTGTTTATTATCAAACATTAACTAAAATTCCTCAAACTAGAACGCTGTCGAATGACGAGAGTTTTGCTGAGAGTTGTCCAAAAGACAATTCTGATTGTATTGAAAATAAAAGTTCGAAAAACCATGTTGGTGTTCTAATAAAATCGATCAATTAAAAGTTTGTAAAATGAAATCATTGAAATTAATTTATTTAAGTAAAATTGAAATCTTTGTTCAAAACATTATTTTTAGATAATTCATTATTAAATCTTACAATTTGGTTTAATGTTGAGAGTTATCCGAAATACAATTCGAATTATAATTATAAAATTATGTAGAAAATAATATTAGTGATACTAAAATTTCATTTCTAAACAGATTTTGAAAGTAGTCACAGGTAAGACTTATTCCACACAAGATTATACGAAAGAAGAAACCATTAAAGATAAACGAGTAAGAATTACCAAAGATGGGGTAACAATCTTCGAAAATATAGAGGAGGAGACTAGGATTTGTAGCGAACATTGAAGAAGAGGGTTTATAGTTTAGGAACATTTCTATTTGGAATTTTTAATTATAAAATGATAATGATCCTCTACTTCTATAGCTAAAATTCAATTATTTTACGTTTTTATTATCTTAGGAATTAATATTGTCTTCCTTTTATTGGTTACATAATTCTTACTTATTTGATTTTTTTAACATTTAATGATGTATATTCTAAAAAAAATTCTTAATCTTATTCTTTTTTATATTTGATTTCTCATTTCCTATTAATACTGCTTTTATTATTTATAAAAAATAATATTAAAATAAAATTATCTTAATTTTAAAATGATAAAATAGTTTCAATAAAGTATGACATCAAAGATTATCGCAGATCTTCAATGGAAACTTTAACATTTGAATGTTTCTTAATTCCTAAAATATTTTTCTTCTGTCCATTAATTTTCGAGGACCGTCCGTCGACAAAAGTCATTATTTGCTGTCGTTTGGCGTTGCCTTCCTCCATCGACACTGACTCCAATATCGGTCCTTGACAAATGTTCGGAAGTACAAATCTCGTCGGTTGTTGTTTCCCGAAAGAACTATTCGTTTTCGCTGATAACATCTTCGATTTCTTACTTTCTACATTACACATATTATACTTAAAAAACTTTTTCTTTATATTTTTTATTTGTAGGAACTTGTTTTTCTTTAACTTTAAACCTGAAGACACTTTTCTCTTTCTATTACATTTCGGTCTTTTAAATTTACTTTTTACTCTATTATTTATGTAACCTACGAAATTATGTTTTACTTTTCCTTGGAAAGGTTTATTTTTATATTTCAATACAGGAATGATTTTAGGCGATCTTATTGTATATTTTTCGGTTTGCGTTAAATTTCCAATTGAATCCGGTAACGTGTCCGTAATCATTCGGTAATTGTTTGATGTTTGATTGGCAATAAGAGTTTCCGGTAACTCTTCGAACACATTTTCCGTTATTATTTTCGATATTTCCAATTTGAGATAGATTTTATCGTTGTCCTTGTTGATGTCACTCAAACAGATTTTTCGACGACCTAAAAATATATCCGATAAAATAATTCCCAATTCGATTTCGTTTTCCTCTTTCATAAAGCTGTAAGTTTTTTCCTTCTCAAAATCCATAATTTCTTTACGAACCGTTGACGAATTATTTTTGATTTTCGCCGTCGGAATCGTTATTTTGTAGGAGGTCGGTATTCTTTTGCGACAGAGTGTCTTAGAGCGAGTTTTCATGATTCCCATTTGATTTTTGTTTAAAGAAAAATTAAGGTTTATATAAAATAATTTAGTTATTGAATATTATGTTGGAATTAATAATGAATCAATATGTATATAATTATTAATCTTTTTGTAAAAAATGATACTACAATTGTTTCCATTTTTATAGGGTGATTTTCACATTTAAACAAGCCATCTGTATTTAAAAATTATTAGCACAATAATTCTTTCCGTTAGATTATTTCATTAATTACTTATTTTATATATTATTTGTTAATATTTATTTATTTTATTTTTATTTACTTCATTGTTAAAAATAGGCTAATTGTTAAATTCAGTTCTCATTCATCAATTAGTCTATTTTTACACTAACATAATATAAATTCATGAAATTAAATTTTAGAAATATAAAAAATGAAAATCTTAAAATTAATTATTGAACTAAATTGAAAAAAATATTTAATTATTAATTCATATTTTGTATTAAAATTAATTGTTTTAAAATGAAAATTGAACTTTTCCAAGCGGAAAAATTGACTTCAGGAAAATTATTTAAAAAATAAATATGGTCGATACAGACATTTGCCTCTTTAATACATTCTTAGAATCTGAAATACAACATTTTTTATAATTTTTTAATATTTTTTATATATTGTTCTTACCTTTATTAAAATATCTTTAATGAATATTATTTTTTGCAAATATGATTTTAGGAAAAAAATTATTTGACTTTGAAAATTTAATAAGGGTATTACAAAAATATTATTAATTATTGAATCCTACTTCTTACACACATTTTATTAAATGAACAAGATATTCCTGGATTATTTGTGTAAAAAATATAAAATTTTTTAATATTTAGTATTTGATCATTTATATTTTATTTTAAATTTGTTTAAGAAAAAAATGATTATTATTGTTAAAATAATAATGTTAATTCGATTCGTACTTCTTTTGTTTTAATATTCTGTGTTTCGTGTGGTGATTCAATACAATTTAGCAACTTTTTGTTCTTCGTTATTTCTCTGCAACAGGTCAAAATATTTAAAGTTTATCTAATAAATTAAAACGCTTCTCTGAGGTAAAAATATACGGAATTAATAAATTGTACAATTAGAATATATTTAACTATAAATATCATAAAAATATTCTAAAGGTTGAAATTACGAAATTCCATTTGAAAAAAACAACAAGGAAAATATTATTTTATAATTAATTAATTTAAATAATTTGCTTGTCGCTGATCTATAAATTGTTTATTTAATTCAAATGAAATTTATTAATACATTTAGCACAGAATAGTCAAAATCATTTAGCATTTCTTTCTTCATCATTTCACTACGTCTTAACACCAAAATCACACACATAAACGGAGGATATGCGTCAGGGTATTCGAGTCTACAATTTTGTAAATAAATCAAAATGAAAAAAAATCATGAGAGACGAATTGTTGATATAATATCACATCCTGGGGTCAATACTTTAATACGAATTATATTCAATCATAACATCGCATTAGAGCTGATATGGCCTATTTGGTTTTAAACCTCTGTAGCTCTTGAACCTGGAAGGTCCTCATCACCTATAACTGCTTTCAGATTATATGGAGGTTGAGAGGCAAATTGTGGTCTTAAGTATAGGGTTTAAGAGTTAAAATACACACACAGAGATTACATTAATATAAAAATATCTTATGGTTGGTTATCAATAACCTAGGGGCTCAAAGTCAAATAACTCAGTTCCCAAAATATGTTTACATGTTTTTGAAAAATACAGAACCACAACAATACCCTTATATTGAAGTAAATTTTGCATATCATATGAAGAGTAAAAAAGGTTGAAATGTAAGGCATCTTTAGCTACCATGTGGGAAATAGTACCAGTCAAAGAGTCATCCATTTTTTCTTGAAGTGATTTGTTATTTTATTTAAATACCTTATTAATTCTTAATTTTAATACCGACTTTTAAGCTCCATAATACCGGTATTACCGAAGTTATTTTTTTCCGAAAATCCGATATTGCAAACCTTAGTGTTAGACGTATGTTTAATGATCGAATTTTCCATTTACAAATTAACATTTTTTTCCTTTCTTTTCAACTGAATTTAATCCTGCAATAAAGTAATCAAAGCAAAATGACATTCAATCACGTAATAATTTTATTTTTTAGATTTGTACAACCTCATTCATATATAAAATTGATTTAAGTGATTCGATAAAACAAATCGAGTCACATTGAATTAATCTATTACATTATTTTAAGTTTTAAAATCAAATTATTTATATGAATGACCGATAATTCATTCACTAGGCCATTCTCTACAGATCAGGTCAGGCAAGCTGTCTGTCACAGGTACCATGTGACCCTATAATACATATCCTATGTTCGAATGGTTGGCGACTAAATTGACTACGTCACCAAGAGCAACCTGGGGGAAGAGGGTGTGTGGATACCTAGCAGGATGAAAAACAAAACTTAAAGCTAAAGAAAGCTTAGATGCTAAAGAAAAGAAAATTAAAAATAAGTCCATCGAAATGTAAGATGTTACAAAAAGAATTAAAATATTCAAAGCCGAACATGTATTAAGAATTTAGGAAGGCTTCTAGGGAATTTGTAATTAGTACATGATCGCAGAGCGGCAGTTTGAGCGCGGCAGCCTTGCCCAGAGCTCAACAGGTCGTATCTTGTTCTCGTTTTAGATTTCAACATACAGATTGTTTTCAATAAACAAGAACTGCAGTCAACATAACCAATTGGAAAATCATTAACCAGAAAACTACCTTGGTTAATCACCAGCATCTGGGCCCATGAGGATGCGGTCCAGAATTCGAG
>MQRK01216198.1:0-13599 GCA_001938485.1 Girardia tigrina
ATATATATATATATATATATATATATATATATATATATATATATATATATAATTTATATATGATAATTGACTGGGTCACTACACTGTTCAAAATGTCCAATGTTCAGGAAAATAGGATTGATGCAATTAATACATAGATATTTATTTTAAGTATAGATTAAGTATACAATGCCATAAAGAACAGAAACCGCGTTGTCAAAAATGAGTAGCTTTATCCAGAGTAACATAGAAAAAGTGAAAATATTGCTTTCTAAGAAGTCTGGCAGGGAAATAAGCTTAAAAAAAGAAAAGAAAACCTATAATATTATTCCTTTGATTCCATAACACCTTTCTTTTGAAATCCCCGTACATTACTTTTACTTGGTTTTCCATTATAAAGACTGGATAATCCCTCGATAATCTTAAATGTGCCTAAGCCATTTTGATACAATTCAGTTGGATGAAGTGGGGATTGTCAATGGTACATTCTTCGTTTTGCAAGAAATACTTTTTTCCAGTTTCACAGAAATAATTTGCAACTTGTGAACGGTGTTTACCTTTTGTTACTGATGGCTTTGCATTCAGAAAAAAAGGAGCGAACACATTACCGCAATAGTAACCGAATATGATTTTGTCTGATTAGACACTGATAAGAAGGGATATTATATGTTAAAAGATTTGATTTTGTTGCTTCGAACTAAAGTCTGATAGATTTTTAAAATTAATTTTAAACAAGTCGAAGAACTGCTGTTGAATTTGGAAATCACCTTTATCCACAGGCGCCAAATAAAAACAGAATTAGAAAATTTCCAGTATGTTCAATCAATCGTGGAGTCATCATAATTGCATTTGTCATGGTATTGCCAGAATGAGAAGTGCAGTGAAAAGTTTACATTGTGCTCTTCAATCACTCTTTCACTGCAGTCATCCGACTATGTGAAAGTTTTTGACGGACTAAGAAAAGAAGTTTCCTTACAACACACTAGATATCTACAATTCTATGCTACACCAGTTCATCCATCTTTACTTCAGTGAAGAAGGTTGTGTGAGCGTCTTGCTGTAACGCAAAGGAGTTAATGAAAGCAAAACCAGAATGAGTTAAATTGCAATATTATTTTACCATACGGTTAAGTGCGATATTGTTGATTTTTTATGCTTAAATATTATGTGGTTAAAAGTTGAACGACCGTGAAGGTTATGTTCAGTCATTTAATCATTGTTAAAGCAAAAAAGTATCATTATATATAATTTTCTATCTAGCACTAATCCATCAGGGATTGAATGACGAAATGCGGAAAGCATTAAGGAAAACAATGGAACTAAATATTGTTTACTATGGGAAATATAGAATTAAGAGTAATATTTATTTATAAATATATTTAAATTAACAATTCTGTCTTCTGAAATTTAGCTTTCCAGTGGAAGAGTAATTCTTCAATTCCGTTACTTTCATTTTTAACTGTATTTGAAGGTCGTTTGAATGTGGATGATCAGGATGGCAAGGGACGATTTATTCAGAATCAGATGAACCATCATAAGCAATGTTTCATTGTGAAATATATTTGCTTAGGGAAACAATGCATTTATTAATGAACCCTAAGGCCTGTAAATAGGAAATAATGGACAAATAATAGTAGCAGAAAAGTGAGCATCAACAGAAAGAATAAAGGAGGAGAATGCCTTTGAGACTGGTCCATTGAATGTTACATCAAGTGATGTACAAAGGATTGTTTGGGAAATACAGTTTGGTAAAGTTTGTAAAATTGTTCAGTCCCATCTCATAATTTAATTCTCCTTTTGTGACAGTAATGGAAATCAAATAGAATTAGTTAAATTAAATAAAGTAATAAATTAAATATCATTATTTGATGTATAAGTCCTATGACAACGATGTTCTCTTTTTATTAATATTAATAAATTTTATTAATTAATTTTGAACTAACAATTTCTATCATAATTGTGTAAATATTTTTCGAATTGTGTTTATTGTATGTTTTTAGGGGTCGTCTTTCTCGCACCAGATGGAAGATTGATATTTTTAATGATTTGAACAGTAGGACTATTTGGATAATTTTGAAATGTATGGATAAATAACAACCTTTAAATTAAATTAATAAATTTTAATCAAAATATTTTAAATACTTTTTGAAGTGATAGGTAACGTAAAGATTTATTTTGAATTAGAATCAAACTGAAAATTTTAAAAATTAAATAATAATTAAATATTTTAACTTTGAATTTGAAAATATTCTGTTTAAAATATTAGAATATTATTTGATATTTTGAAATATTATTTAGTATTCTTTTTAAAATATTATTTTAGCAAAAAAATGAATCGATTAAAACAGAAAACAGATATAACAGTATTTTAAAAAAAATTATCATTTTATTTGAATTTTATTAAAAATTTTAAAATCAATTGAGGATAAGATTAAAAATTAAATATTTTAAACATAAAACAATTGAATATTAAATATAAAGCATTTTCAAAAAATTTTAAAATATTAAAAATAAATTAAATGTTTTTTTATAAAAAAATGCAAAATTTAAAAAACAGAATATAATATTTCATTTGGAAAACAAAGTTTTAAAAACAATAGAAGAAACAAATTAAAAAAATAATCAATTCCATTAAAAACTAAATTATTAATTATTAATTTTCATAAATATGTTTTAAAAGTTAAATATTATTTTGATTGCAATTTGATATAATTTAGAAATTATTTGAAAATAGAGATCGGCGGATTAATTATGAATTGAAGAAAAAGTTGAAAAAATTGTTTGAAAATTGTTTTATAATAAATAAATTTGGAGTAAAAATGAATTCTGATATTGATGTTGCAACCATTTCTCACATAAGAGAAATACAAACAAAAGTTATAATATATATTTTAGAAAAGAAAAATAAACCAATTATATTTTTTATTATTTTATCACAATTTGATCTTTTTGTTTCTTTTGTATGTTCATTATTAGTTCTTGGTCTATCTACTGCCTCATGAAGAACCCGTTCAATTTAGTTTGGCAATATTGACTCCTGAAAAAAGAGTCATACTCGATGCAGTTCTGTTGAAGATAGCTGGGCAGTTTGCTCAATGTCATCAAAGCTTCTCTTTTAGAAACTTGTCTCTCTTGCTCTACTGCAGTTTTCAAAGCATTTGACGAATCTGCTTCATATATTTCTTCCTTACTTTCGCTTTCCAGCTGATTTTTATTCATAGCTGTGCAGATTTTAGTGTCAGTTATCTCTACATAGGCCAGAAAAGGTCAGCTGTTATCCATGAGTTCGAATTTGTAAAATATGGTTGTGGTACATTTTTTAATTCTTTGAAACACCATGGTCTGAGAAAGATACGCTTGTCAAATCTACTGGGATTGGTGAGAAAGACTAACAAAAGCCATTCTTTTTGCCGTTTTACCACCAATTGGATTACTTCCTTTGTAAGCCAGTGTATCCGTTGGTGTTGCTCGATAAAGCAGACCAGCTTCATCCAAATTGTATTGGTCGTTTAAGCTGTACTATTCAAGTATTTCAGGAAGAATATTTTCAACCTAGTTATCAGCTCACAATGGATCAGCTGTGGCCTTTTCACCAGGTATACGCTGAAAAGTGATGCTCTCTCTAGCTTTCAGTCGCTCCATTCAACTGTGTGTTGGTGTGAAATCAATTTTGAGCTTCATAGTCAACTGCGCAGCTTTTTCTAGCATAAAGGGACAACTAGCAGCTGCATTTTTGTTCATATTTGTTTAAACCTCTCAATTACAGCCTCCTCTATGTCTTCGTTTGAACCTATTCATTATCTTTTTCTTTCTATATTTCTGTTTTTCAAAGCTTCAAATCGAATTTTGTTTTCTTTGGGCTTAAAACTTACCACAGCTGATCGGGTAATGCAAAACTGGTCGGTAATCTGTTGCTGGGTAAGAGACTTAGATTCTAGCAAATTCAAAATTTTCAGCTTTTGCTGCATTGACAGCAACGACTTTTTATGAGTCATGGTGGGTGGGGTTTACTTATATTTTTTATGAAAATATAAATTAAAAAAACAATAATTAAAAACAAACTATATATAATTTGGTATTATTATATCTGAATCCCTAAAGTAATATTTAAACAGTATTAAAATTAAAATAAAATAATTAAAATTAGCATTTTGTAATATAATTTTAAAAAATATTTTAATTTACTTTTATGGTATCATATTGTCCAGAAGCCAGACAAAGTCGAGGGGGGCAATTATTTATTTTACCAAACAATTCCGATATTCCTAAACTGTTAATTTAAATATTTCTGAAACTTGAACGAATTTTTTATTTTAATTTGCTCATATCTTTTATGCATTAAAGAAAATAAAGTCGTGAAAAAATGTATAAATATTTATCATAATATTAATACACTAAAGAGAACAATAATAACCTGAAATATTATGATAGAGAGAATTACGAAAGCGATTCCCGTTGATGTCGAATTGAAGGATTTGGTCGGGCTTGTCCTTCCTCGAGATCTTAATCTAAACAAAATTGTTTCAATGAACCCTTTTATATGAAGAGTCTTTTTTTACTCGGAATATTTGATCAAGCCCCCCATCAAAACTCTGATCCCATTTGATTATTAAAGAATTCGATGATATCTCTAAAATCCGTACATTTTCGGGAGGGTCGGCCTTCATTTTCGCCACAACTGAAATCGTCCCAAAATCGAATCCAAATTCATTCACAGCCTTGAAAATAGAAACCCTTATTAAAATACATTTTTCAAACAAAAGGAATAATATAAACAATGCTTCAAAGTATTCAAAATAATCTTCCACTGAAAAACTTTATTAAGCAACATGAAGATCGGTCAAGAAATTATTCTTAACCATCTTCCCAATTAAATTCCAAATGTTAACAGTTTGATACTGCATTTGTTATTGGAATTATCTTGATTTGATTTTTGACTTTATTTTTCCTAGATTTTGACTTTTTTAGACCTTAAAAAAATTAGTTAAGAGAACAAGTATATCAGAAATTTAATTAATAACATAAAGTAAAAAATGTTCATGCAGTGGAATTAAAATTCTGCAGTGCATAATACTGCAAATTTCTCCCATAAAAGTTGCGATTATCTTTCAAAATTTTTCTCAGAATTGAAAAACTCCTTTCCACTGCAACACTTGTTTGCTGGCTTCCTGCAGTAAAGCATAGAAGTGAGGGGACACATCGTTTCTTGCCATAATTTTACTACTATCAAATCGTTTATCCCATTATTTCCTAATGGAACACGGATCCGCACTAACATGAAATATTAGTAGGTCTTTAACTACCTGCCCTATATGATAGTTTGGAGACCCAAGACATTCTGCAAAGTGTGCAAGTAACATATATTGTAAAATGTTGATAAAGCCTTTAGAAAGAGTAGAAAAATTTGTTTTCTTAGAATTATTTTATCAGGTATTTATAGTAAAATGTTATATATTTTATTAACAACATCACAATTTGAATGTAAACATTTATTTACAGCACAAACAGATTCTTCACAACAATTCTCAGAGGTCATCTTTCTTTGATTAATATAGTTTTTGTTTATGTATTCAAATTTAAAAAGAACAATGAATGGGAACTTTTAATATTACATTTTAATTTCTTAAATTTTATTGGATAAAAATGCATTACGTAATTTTCTAAATGAACATTAATTTTTAAAATATATTACATTTAATAAGTTAAAATCATTTACTGAAAATATTATTAAAATTCATAATTATCAAACTTTAATTAATTAGTACTTAAAATTAATATCATTAAATTAATTTCATTAGATTCAAATAATCAATCAATAACATATCAATCCCATCTGAGTAGGAGAGTCACAAATCTAAACAGCATACAAACAACAAACTTACAACATTCCAAATTTACCCTCACATATTTAATAATAAAAAAATTTATATTTCGGAAAAGCACTTTTATGTGAAAGTAGTTCAATTGGAACATCGGCTGAAATATTTTTTTTAATTGTGTTGTGATTTTATTTAACCAATCATGGTTTTGAATTTAATATTTATATTTATTTAATTATTTTTATTAATTTAAATAATAATATTATGGTTAAATACAAAATGGTTCATTCCTTTTACAATAATACAAACAGAATGTTCCAGAACTAGTCAGACCTAAACCATATAGCCTAGGCAGTATTCTTACATTTGTTAAGGACTTTTCGTTATTCTCAACCTTACAATTCAGTACACTCCTTTGATAGAGCATACAAGTAATGAATGCTTTGAGAAATACCTTCGATTGAAATATGTGAGGTGCTCCTGTCACTGTTCCTCTGGTCGCCTCCACTGACTCAAACCGCTGTCCCTTCATCTTCATTTTATAATTTGGAAAAAAGAGGTCTACATACATAAATTTGTAAAGGACAGAGGTTGTTCAATGCAAATAACCTGTCTTACAGCCAAAAATTGCTACACAATAATTGACTTGAGAGATACTACTGATCCTGCTTATTTGATTCAATAACGTATAACATCGGTAGTACCTTATCACCTCTTCAATTATAATAATAACATTTTTTTAAATCTTACAGTGGTAGTTTAAATGTTAAATCCACAAGAAGTTTGTTAACTTGATTTATTTATATTAATACAAGTGGTTGAGCTGCCGTCACATTTACTGCTTTTTTAATCCGATAGATTCTTTACGGCTTGCTCTCGAATGGTTACTCCTTTAGGAAGGAATTTCCCTGACATTTATTGCTCCATACATTACACAATCTTTTATTACAAAAAACTTCAACATTATCTGTACTCGACAAAGGACCATAGTCTTACACTAGAAAAGGAAATCAACCAGTGTCGTTATATTTATTATAATTTGATTATTTTTACTGTTTCCCAAGTACAAACTTCTTTTCCAAATGTCCCAATGTCTACTTCCTAGAAGAATCAATGAAACAAAAGATTCTTTAGTCCTTCTTCTGCTTTTTAAACAATAATAAATTTAATTCAATAATGTGAATTGCTTTGCTTCAACCTTTCGTTGTGAACACATGTGAGATTCCAAGTCGAACGTTTTATACTCTCCTGAATACTTATAGGAAGTTCTTTTTAGTACAAAACTGTTTTCAATGTGTTATATGAAGACGTATATGTCTTATTTTTTTAATTTATGAATAATCAATACATAATTAAGATTAAATAATCAATTCTCCTTCGTATAACCTTGAGTTAGAGCTATAGGTTTCCCATTTTGCTCCAAAGTTTAGGAATGACTGAGATATAAGGTTCTTCAAAAAACATACGAAATTAGAAAGTAGCCATTGTGACAGCAAATATCGACAGTCTTCGACTTCTTATAGTCTTTGGATGCTTTCTTTGATATAAGTCATTAAAATTGTTAGGAAAAACCATAATATTATTTTTCGATTTCCTAATTAAACAGTCAAAAATTTTAGTAGCGCCGTAATGAATTTAGGGTATCGCTAATGGGCCGGTGACAGTCAATGTTCCATTTGTAGTCCGTCTGAAGTCGTGAGGAAGAACCATCAATTATGAGTAAAAGGAAATAAAGCCGGTGGGAGAATGTTCCCGTAGTGTGAACACTGATGAAGGTCAAATTCCTGACATTTATCCTAATCACCGCCCAAATAAAAGCGAATTGTCAAAAATTTTCAACAAGAATATTTGTTAAATTGAAATAGAAACTGATAATCTTTCATCAAAAATTATTCACGGTGATAATATTGAAAAATTTTCAAGTAATTCATTTTAATTAAATCTTTATCAAATCAAACATCAATGGAATGATAGAGACCCCAGCAAAATTATAAATAATAATTAAAAAATAATAAATTATAAATAAATAATTTTTAAAACATAATAAATTATTCTTTAATCCTTTCACTGTGCAAAACGTTTTGAGATTTTGTGTCGATTGTGTGCCTATACTTTAGTGTCTGCGTGTTTATTCGTGTTGAGAATGTTATACGCGTATGTCCTGTAAGCCCTGTTAGACTGTCAACCTGTGTTAAGCCAATCGGACATACCTCCACGCGGTGTCCCTGAAACACTAGAGGGAAACTCTATAGGCCAAAGTCTTCAAAGCTTGCTTTTTTGGGATTGCTGATCAACACTGCCGTAAAATCCAATAGTATCTGAACGGGATTATGGAATCACGTAATGATGGAGCCCGGAATCAGTTGAGTGCTTGCACGTAATACTTGTTGAATACAAAAACTCAGCTCCTCATAGTCCTTACGAGTGATTAATCTCATGTAAGGGTCACACAAGTTAGCTCGTAAACTGTCACCGAGGAGGAGGCCTATGCGCGTATGCAGCGAGATTTTTGTGCATTTAGAAAAGACAAAGTCGTGTTGAACAGAAAATAAATTTAAAACATTACGTAAAATACGGTTTCGAAACGTTTGCGGCACAATATTTTGAAGGTTTATATTTACAAAGCAGTAAAGAGGTTCAGAAAATTAATTTTATAATTTTCATAGAAAAATAAATAAATAAAAATAATTTCAAAAAAATAAAAATAAATTTTATCTAAAATTTTCAATGAATTTTAAAAATGGATGATTAAAAATTTTAAAAGAATTTCCTATTTTTAGTAAAAAAATATAAATAAAAATAATGAAAAAAAATCGATGAGATAAAATAATAATTTTAAAAACTCCATTAAAATAAATTTAAAATAAAATTTCCTTTTTTTTCAATTTGCTTTTTTGATTTTTTTCTTTATTTTCTTTTTAAAATATATTATTTTTTCCATTTTTTCAGGTATTTCCCTAAATATCATTCCGTATTCCAATATCAATCATGTCGTTTTATTTGGACATTTGTTTAGCTGGGCGCTGCGACCATTTAAACAAGGAAATAAATATTGATTCTCCATTTCATTTTATAAACAATATTTTCTGACCACATTTTTATGTCTTCAGCTGACGAATATTAATATAAATATATAAATACATATACAAAATTATTCGTATTTATCCAAAATAAATTTGTAGGAAAAACATTTTCTTTTTCTCTTTAAAATCGATAAATATTAAATTAAATCCATTATTTATTTTAAAAATTATTATAAATTGAGGATGAAATTTACATTATTAATTTACATTTTCATTAGAAAAAAATAAAAGAAAAAAAATTTGTAATTCATGTTTTATTTTTTTAGAATTTTTTGAATGAAATAAAATTAATAAATGAAGGAATTACTTTAATAATATGTTTTTATTTAATGTTATAATAATAATAATAATAGAAGTAATAATAATCAATTATTAATAATAATAATAATAGAAGTAATAATAATCGATTAATAATAATCAATAATCAAAATTTCAATAATAATAATTATTATTAAAATTATAATAAAAATAATAATTATCATTATTCATATTGCACCACATACATTGGAGAGACTGCCCGTCGTCTCTGTGAAGTAAGTCAAGAACATGGTCGAAAAGAGAAAGCAATGTTGCAGAACATAGGAAAAAATGTAAATGTGATGTTAATATTGATAATTTCAAATTTCTGTGAGCATTTTGATAGTTATTTAGGTTGTGTCCTTGTTAATTAGGTATCGTTGTCCTAAGATCAATTACGTGAAACTGAGAACAGTCGAACTCAGTAAAATGAAAAAAAAGTTTTGGCAGACTAGTATGTTTCGCATCCATTCACAAAATTTCTGCTTCTCCATTCTCCTATAGCGATGCAAAATGCTCTTTCATTGAATAACTTGGGAGTGCACAAATCTTTTTATCCTGTGGACTCGAGATACCATTCATATCAAGGTCTTCTTTATGTATCAAATTTATACTCACTCAATTTTCTTCGTTCTCGATTAAAACCATTAGTTCACAGTTATAGACTTGCAGTGACTCATTGATTTGATGTGTTTAGGATGAACAATAATGGATTCCTGCATGTGGGCTAAAGAATGGTTGCGCAGCATAACTCATTTTTCTGCGGACCGTGGAAATTTGTTTATTTTATGTCGCGATAGTTACAACCAGTTTATTAAGCATTTTAGATTAACGTGATTTAATACAATCGATTACATAATTATTATTTTTACATTTACATACAAATCAATTGTAAGCCGGTCGTTTCGACTAACGATCCATTTGACTAAGATCAGTTCGACTAAGGTCGTTTCGACTACCTAATATTGCTTTTTATTCTGAATGTTCTATAGAAAAATAATTTTTATAAAAATATTTTTTTAAGAATAAGTTTTGATTATTTTAAGATAAAATTAAAATTTTAAAATAAAATTTTTAGAGACTTTATTAGGAAAGTCTTATTGTTTAGAAAAATTAATACTCTTTCAATTATTTCTAAATTCTTAAAATTGGAATAAGACATCAAAAAATTGTTATTCAAAATGAAAAAAAAAATATTTAAAGGCCAAATACAGTCAAACCCAGCCTTACTTAAAATTAAAAGCACCAGTAAATTTGGTGATCGTTTCCGCCTCTTTCTATACCTTATATTTTAATATTCATCTTCTGATGATTCTTCAGCAGAAAATGAGTACTGATCCTCATTGTTGAAATGCTCAACTCTCTCAGCGTAAGATTTTAGCATCTCATCGAGGACTGTCGGATCGAATTCTACTATATTGTTTCCCATTTGAATTTCCTCTCTACTGTCGGGTTCTTCCATGTATAGTATGGAGTCCATTGGTGCCTCTTCTTCCCTTATTTCGATCTGGTTCCGTCGGCATTTCGCATCTCTTTGAAATTCCCATTGTGCCGAAGAGTACTTGACGTTGGTTGCCAAACACACTATCTCAAATTCCCTTATAGTCTTCGGTAGGATCGTCAGACTGGTTAGAATACTGGTACTGCCCTTTGGCCATGTCCCTATACACCATACCTGGAGGTTGTAGATCAGTACCATTGTATTTGGTATGGCTTTCTGACACGCTTCTGCCAAGGACTTGTAATGGTCCAAGGTCTTCGTTTTAATGCTCTCCATATTTCTTTTGGTGTCATATGCGTACTTTACATATATCAGATATAAAGTTTTTTGTCCCCGCACCATAATCCCGGAAACTATTCTTCTAAGTTGTTTTGAGAATACATTTTCAAACGTGTTTAGTTACTGTAAAATTTTATCTTACAAAATTTTCTTTGGTAGATATTTTCAAGGCACATTATTTTAATAGATTTTTTGACATATTTGTTTTAACTCTTATACAAAACATTTCCAGACCAAAGAATAAATTCTCTATCTGATGAAAGCAAAAGAATTTTTTTTCTCAAAATAATTTAAAATTTGAATACATAATCAAAAACTATATTAATCAAAGAAAGATGACCTCTGAGAATTGTTATGAAGAATCTGTTTTTATTGTTAATAAATGTTTACATTCAAATTTTGATGTTGTTAATAAAAATAATAAAATAAATTTATATTTTTCATTCAAATTTCTTAATATTTCTCCGCCTTAAAAATAAAAAAATAATAAGTCCCCAGAGAATTTATTCGAACATCTAAGGTAAATTATTTATTTTTATTGAACGTTAATTAATATTTTAAAAATAATGAATTATTAAATAAAATTTTGAAAATTATAAATCAAATTGAAAAATTTGATAAAGTAATTTAAAAAATATTTTTCTTATTCAAATTTTATCCTAACACTTTTGAAAGATTTCAGAAGAGAATAAAAATTGGGATCAAATGGGTTAAGCTACTTTTTAATAGTTTACGTTTGAGTCCTTCTTAAAATCCTCTTATAAATAACAATCAATGCACATTGTCAAATTTTAAATCGTTCTAAAGTTCTTCAAATTACAAAGTCTCTTTCAAGGTCATTTTTTTAATAAAATGTATGCTGGGGTTTCAAATTTATTACATCCTGTTACAAAGGAAGAAAGCAATAAAACGGAAGCAAACGCACCACAATATATACCAACTACTAATCCTTGGTTAGTGACAAAACCTCGACTATCGCAATGCTGGTGGTGCAAACGATTAATCCCGAAAAAACGCACTTTACATTTAGAATCACTGACTTAACAGCGAGGGGAGAGTTCAAGTGCCCCTTTCGCGGCTGTGCTAAGTCCACTAACACAGCCAATGGGATGTTCAGTCATAGTACCACAGTACATGATTGGTCGTTTGTAACAGGGAAGCCAAAGAGATCTCGGAGACTGAAGTGATCCGACTCCGTAGGAGGCTTATTGGGGGGCAGCAAGCTTTCTTTAGTTTGGGTGAACCCTGTAAAGAGCCTATTGGCTGAATATCATTCGAAAGATATGGGATGCCTATATCCTGTTTATAATCAAATATCAAGATTTGTCGCTAAACGACATATCTTTTGAATTGCATTCTTTTTACGAGTAAAATCATATCCAAATTGATGATCAACGGGAAATGTGGACCGAGATGATTCCCTTGACAATGTTGCTTTTTTTAATATAACTGGACGATGGTCTATGAAAAGGAGCCCGGTCAGTTACTGGGGTATCTGACTAGCAAAGTCGGCTCTTTCGATAAGCCTTTTGCGTTAATGTGTCGTTGCTATGGGAATCCATATCAAAAAAAAATAAAAAAAATCAATAATTTATTTTTAATGCTATGGCAACGGGACCAATACCAAAATAAAGTACATAATTTTGTCATTTCAGGGATTTATTCATTACATGGCTGTCATATATCCCTAATTTATTTGGTACCGTAGCCTTTGGGCCGTGGGTGCACTCAATTATGCACAAGCATATGGCTTGGGTTTGCATAAATATTTGAGTATCTCAGTAGGCAAGGAACCTGGTTGCGCCTATCTCCTCTCCAGGTATGGACGGCCGTTGGCTCCAAAGAGCTCATCCGCCCATTGCTAGGTTTTGTTTTTCATCCTGCTAGGTGTCCACACACCTCTTCACTCAGATTGCTCTGGGTGAGGCAGTCGGTTTAGTCGCCAACTATTCGACCATGGGACAGCTATTACAGGTTTACATGGTATCTGTAGCAGACAGATTACCTGACCTGACTGTAGTCAATGACCCCACGATTTTCCTATCGGTCACCCAAATAAGTAATAACGCGGGCGTTGGTTGCTTCACTTCGGAGATCCGAAGAATTCCGATGTACCCAACTGCGGCCATTTTAGATATAATAATAAAATATCCCTATGACCTCTTCAAATAATTAAAAAATATTGCAAAATTAAAAAATTAAATGTTATTAGTTTTATAAATTTTGATAAAATTTTATAAAATTCTCATCTTAGAAACAATCTCGAAGAGAATTACAACTATTTTTTAAAGTGTGGTTGCAATTGGTTCTATAGTTTCTGAGTAAATCACAGACAAACAGACATTATTTTTTATATAAATAGATTTTCTCATTTTGTAAGAAAGTGGCGGGACATTGTACCTTTTACGTATTAACAAATGATATAATTAATGATCCAAAATACCATGAATCTAAAAATTATTTCCTAATCATATAAAATTCGTGATATGTTCAGTAATAAATCTCCCACTGCTCTCGGTTTATGCTCCGATCTTGTTTATAAATATACATGTAATGGGTGTAACGCCACATACATTGGAGAGACATCTCGTCATCTCTGCAAACGGATCAAAGAGCACAGTCGGTTGGATAATGGGAGCAA
>MQRK01216198.1:13663-26830 GCA_001938485.1 Girardia tigrina
GATTTAAAAATTACTGGGAGAGAGTAACGTGTGAGGCCTTATTAATGAGATCCATGGATCCAAAAATTAATATCCAAGCTTCACACTCAACTTCTCTGTTAAACATTTTCAAATAGAGCATTTATTACATGATTGATTACATAATCACCTTTTTCATATACAAGCTGCAAAAAGCCAGTGTTAATTTATCTTTAATATAATTAATTTTTATTTAATATAATAATAAAATTAATAATAATAATATTAAGTGTTTTTGAAATATTTAAAGCAAGAGGTAGCTATTTGGCCTGTCAGCATGATCGAGGGGGAGACAGACCCCACTAGGACAACTGTCTCTCATGCCAACATTTGTCAAAATAAACATTTGATATTGATTTATTTTTATTTCTCTCAAAAAATTTATTTTTTGTGACTTTATTAACGTTAAATTTAATATTAAATATTTTTAGTATATTTTCTTTTATAATTCTCTTATTTTAAATTTAATTTTTTGCTTAAAAATAATTTAAAAAACGAGAAAATTGATTAATAAATATTTAAAAATAAAAATAAAATAAGACTGACATTCGCTTCTTTTCTATATTTATTTTAAGAAATATTTGCGAGCAGACAGAATTATTTATTCGGATATTTATCTCTGAAATTGTTAATAAATTTCTAATAATAAAAAGAATAAATAATTTGAAAAAGTAAATTTTAGATTTTTTGTTTTTAAAAAAGAAAATTGAAAAGTGAAGAATAATATTTTGTTTAAATGATCAAAATTTTGCACTTTTAAATATCATTTAGAAACTTATCCGTCAAAAGATTTTATTAGAAATGTTAGGACTGTTGGGTAGTTCATTAAAATATTTGTATTTAATAATTAAAAATTACATTTCGTAAAGAAGATTTGAGATTTTGTTAAAATGATATTTACACACCTTAAGAATGAATTTACGGTAGGTTTATTAAAATTTACTATGTAATCCTTTAAAAAAAGGATTTATTATAAAGTTCAGAAAGTAAATTTTTAAAAAAAATTAAACATAAAAACGTTATATTTAAATTTGGAATAATGAAATGGTAATTAAATGTTATTTAAAAAGTGCAAATGCAATAAAATGTGATGTACGTTATTTAATCGGTTAAATTGAAATAAAATAACAAACTCGAAATTTAAATTTAATAAACAATGTAATGAAATCTTTGAGACAAATTTTTAATAAAATTCATTTATAATTAATTTAAGATGATCACAAAATTAAGTTCATAGGGAATAAAAATTAATATCTATATTTATAATCATTTTTTATAATGGTTTATGTAAAAAAAAGAAAATACTTAAGTTCCTCAAAATATTTGTTTAAAAAGTCGTTATTGTGATAAAAAATAAATTTTGGTGTTATGAACTTGAATTGTTAATTCGAATACAAAAACAAATAATGTGAAAAATATTTTATATTAAACAGAGGAATATTTGAACAACATATCAGTACTAAATTAATTCTAAATAACAGAAATAATAATAGAAAATAATATAAAACAATTGTTTCAGAGACCGTACCTTTTTCATTTAGATTCTTTATGTTTACTTGTGTTTTAGAATATTAGTGTTTATTACAAGGTTATTCAATTTTATATCGACATTATGTATTTTAATATCGACAATTCAAAAATACGATAATTTAAAATCAAATTTGTGTACGTGGCCGAATTGATATGTGTTAACAAAAAATGTGTAAATCGTTTCAATTTTCAATGTAAAATTTTTCAAAAAATAAAAAAATGTTGTCGAATTCAAATTGTGTGATTAAGAATAAATAATTTTCGAGTCGAATCTGTTGTGATTAATTGTTTGTCTCAAAATTTTGATCCTCAAAGATTAAATGAATTAAAAAGTCAATCATCTTTAACGCCGAAAATGGTTATGCTAATAACAAACTTATTGATTGAGTTTTCCCGAGTTGTTATCAGTTTTAAATGTGATTTAATAAAAATAATGGATTCCGGTCGTGTTTTCTATTTCGAGAAAAATTATTTTGCATTATTACATGGTTATTCAACTTTATATCAACATTGTGCATTTTTATATCGATAATAATTCATTTTAATATCGATAATAATTCATTTTAATACCGACATTAGAAAAAAAATACTGACAGTTATTTTACACTTTTATTCAAAAATATTTTAAAAAAACATACAAAAAAAATAATAGTTTTTTTTATTTTTAAATAAATTGTTGTTTTACTAACTCAACCCAACGTATCATGTTACGATAGAAACCAGCACATATACCAGAGAAATCCTCGGACATGAAAACTTGGTCGATTTCATCCCCGATATTATTCTCGAGCTGAATCAATCAAATAACATGATAACGGGATTCTATCATAAAAATAGATTCTGGTATTGGATTTATTTCTGGGCTGAGAGGAACTACATATCTAACAGTAATTCTATTCTCTGCAAAAAAACCTAAGATATTCTTAAAATACGCGAGCATTTTTATGTGCGAACTGCTTAAAGGTTTCTGCATTATATGGTGTTACTTGATAGTGTTTAAGAAATTAAACCCTTTAATCCTATTGCGCACACCAGACTATGATTTCTACCCTGAATGGCCCTGACTTTCATGTGGGCCTTCCATCTCTTTCGAATGGTATTGAGCCGTAGGTTCTTTAGGAGGCCCACCCAACTAAAAAATCTAGCAGCCCCACGATAGGCCTCCTTCGTCAGCCTTCCGCTTACGAGTTCTCTTTGGTCCCCCTGTGAGAAATGTCCAACCATGTTCGGATGTTCCATGGTTTAATATTTCTTCGGCCGATCCCCTAGACTTTGAGCAGCCAGCGAAGGGACATCTGAAGTTTCCTTTTCTGTTTGATCAGTACTTCTAAGGAGATCGCTTCTTAGGGAACAGTTGATGTGCTCGCACAAACGGTTGGTACCTGAAATTTGCTGGTACTTGTTGGTAAGTCTTCATTTTCTTTGATGTTACTTTCTTTCTGTGGTTTGCTACGTTTTGGTTGAGTTTTGGTAACTGTTTCTACTGGAATGTTTGCTGATGAATGATCCTTCCGATAATGCCTTATTAACCACCTCTGATTGGAAAACGTTTTGAGCAATATTTGCACTGATATGCTTTTTTTCTGCGTCGGGTATAATTTTCTGGCGGAGAAATGTTCCGACAGTGCCTCATCCATTACGGTTGTTCTTGTAATACATAATGTCTAATACTTTGTATTTACATTGCAGAACAACCGAAGGTCGTGGAACATCTCCTTTAAGCGTCCATTTTGTTCATTTGTCAATATCTCTGATACTTCGGTACTGATAGTATCCACCCTGGTGCGTTTCCGTTTCCTATGCTTTGAAGTAACTTCTTTCGAGCCTCCTTCCATTCATGATGCGTTGTATCATTTCTGCACTCAACAAATTTCTTCCTTTTATCTTAATCTATATTTTGATAAACATTACCATCATAAATAGTGTTGCAACAAGTGTTCGGATATGAATAATGTAGCATGTGTACATTACATAAAGTATTAAACGGTTCTGTCGATGCAGTGCCTTCGCCGAAAGACGCAGGCAAACCGACGAAATTGATCGAAAACCTACTGTTACAACAAAACCGAATTCAAATAATGTCGATTTGGATATTTTTTCTGAAAATGCTTATAATGTATAATTTCAATTAATAAAATGACGAGTACTATTACTTTTTTACAAATTATATTACTAAAAATCAATTTATTAAACAATTATTGAATACAAAAATAAAAGAAAATTTTAATGAAAAAAATGTTTAAAAGATTAAAAAATTAAAAAATTTTAAGAAGAAAAATAAAAATATAATAAATAGAAAAAAATCATAATAATTAATTAAAAGTAAAAAAACTGAAAAGATAATATTTAGAAATAAATTAAAATAATTACAATTTAAAAATTAAAACAGAACCTCTCAAACACGAAAATTCAGCTCACCCGTCATATATGGAGGTTCTTTTGCTAGTATTATGAAAAGATTCTAAATATAATGTTTCTTGGAATTCAGTCCAGATCTTTTTATTGGCGGTTTAAGGTGTTATTTTAATGCTTCAACATTAGAAAATCGATTTAAGTTTTAAATTTTTAAATTTAAAAAAAAAATTAAAATTTTAAATTCTCTGCTTTCATCTATTTGTTTATCTTAAATTACTTATTTCAATGCAATTAAAGGAGTGTAAGTGAGACCCAAATTTTATGTGAGGAATATTTTTGAATGGTGTTATTGTATGTTTTTTATTGTATGTTGTTTTAGGATTGTGTTTCTCCCACCCAGATTTTAAGATTGATATTTTAAATATTTTAAAACGTCGTATTGATTAATCAATTATTAAAATTAAAATAAACACTTTAAAATTAAACTAATATTTCATAAATAATATTTTAATAATATTTTCTTAAAATAAATAAAATATATTTTTAATTTAAAGTATAAATTATTTTTATAATAATTAGAATGTAATTTAAATTTGTTCGAATAATAAGACGTTAAAGAATATTATTAAAGATTATCAATCAAGAACGATGACGATCTACGCCGCTTGAATCGGATCTATGGAGTTTTTTACTAACAGAAAAGGAATGAAATTATGAATATTTACATTTAACAGATTCTTATAAGTTTTATTTTTTATTTAGCTCTTGTCTGAATAGAAAACAATTAGAAGAATGTCAAAGAGGATGACCAGATATTCATTGAATCTCACCCATTGCAAACATTCTTTCTGTGAATTTTGTTAAAATATAACTTGTTTTGAAAAGCTCCATGAAACAGTTATGGTCTGAAGTAAGCCATATCAAGATCATTATTCAAAATTTTATTTATTTATTTTATTTAAAGTTTCAAATAACATATTTTTCAAAACGATTTTCGAGGTACTATTTTTCTTTTGTAAAAACATTTTATAAATAAAGATAATGAAATATAAATACGAATACTTAATTTATTATCTTTTTTGAATTTCAAAAATTAGTTTTATAACGCTTTTATTATTAAAATTTTATTCTTTAAACATTTTCTAAAAATTATTTCATCTTAATTCATTTAAAAAATCTTTTTGTCAGAAATGTATCAATTATAAAGTTTCCATTTAATGTGTTAAACATTTTTTTAAATCTTAAATTAAACTTTTCCTTTTGATTTTATATTCTTATAAAATTTACATTTTTATAAAAATGTTTAAATAATAAAATTTTTCTTTTAGATTTTAAATTAAAATATTTTCAATCCTAAAAATATTCCAATATTTAAATTTAAAAAACATTTTTTACTTTAAAATTTCTTTTGCGATGTTTGAAATATTTCAAATATTTTGCGAATTCCATCGACAGATTTTAAATATTAAAATTCAAAAATTTTAGTGAGTTCTTTAAAATCCTTAAAAATTGCATTATTTAATCGAAGGAATTATTTTATTATTAAAACTATAAAAATAAATGTAAAATAGTACAAATAATGAAATTTAAAAAAATAATTTTCTTTAAAAGAAAATTTCTTTTCATTTGTGTATATTTTATTTTATTTTTTATTGTAAAAAGAAAGTTTCTTATTTCTCTTTTTTGCAGGGGAAAAAGTGGAAGAAATCCTTGCGTAAAATATCCCTCTCAAATAACGAGCTTGTGTTAATTTACTGAACGAGACTTTAATTACGTTTGGAAGTATTTTAATTAGATTTTAGTTTGATGGATAGGTGTAATTTTAATTGGGAAGAGTAATTATCTTATTATGGAGGATAATTAACAAATTATTAAAATTTCCTCTGACCTGACAACAGATTCTGTTTAACATTCTCCAGTCGTTTTGGGAGATCGTTTTGTCCGCTCGGTAGAGATTCGGCCGAATTTCGTCAATGCTGTCCGACTGGAAAAGTAGAGTGATATTCTGGAGGGAGTTGTTTGTTAGTCGACTGTTAATTGGTCCCATGTAGTTGTGGTCTGTTGACGTACAATTGTGCCATTCAACCGACTTTATTGGGTAACCTTTGAAAAAACATGTAAAAGTAGATGGTTCACTGTTTTTCACTCCTTGAATCGCAAATTGTTTGACTACTTGATATCGCGGCGGGGCTGACCAATATAACACCGTTAATTGACAATTGTAGTAATCATAATATAAATAAAATAACGTTTATTAAATAAAATAAATAAATAAATCAACAAAAAGAAATGTTGATGAAAAAGGTCGGATTATGAAAGAAAATTTTTTGTTCATTCAAAATTATTATATAAACCAAAACTGAACCATCGGTAAACGTTTAACATTTACGATTCAAATAAACTTAACTGTTGAAAAAAGGTAAACACAAAAATTTAATTTCTTTGAGTATCTGTGAATTCAGATAACAATGGGAAAGATTCTGTTAAACCAAAAAAAACGAAAACTTTTCAAGAGACTCAATGGATCTTTCATGTGAAACAGTTTCTGACCACAAAGATTCAGGCAAATTGGTAGAATGCAGATTCAAAGAGTCGAAATCTTATTTCGAGATTCTGCAACATTTAATAAAGGAATTACCATTTAATTTAATAAAACAATATATTTGAATCAACCACATTTTATTTCAATAGGATTTACCACGTCCCATTCTTTGAGTATTACCGTATTGTGAATCAATAAACAATATTTATGGATCGATTAATAACCCTCCGGCAAAGAGGCGATGTGTTTTATCGACGAAAATGACAGTTCATTATGCACCATCAACATATTTTTATTGCAAACAGAATTGCGCATTGTAGTGTTAATTTACTTAGATAAGGAATTCTTTATTAAATCTTTACATACACTATCGAATTGTGGCTTGACGGTTTTGTAATGTGTTTTGAGGTTCATTGATGACAAATGCCGTGTTGAAATTATCAGTTTGTGTATCGATGAATATTTCTTATATTTTGGAATATAAAACCGATTTCCGCAATATAAGAATTTATTTATTGTTCATTTCAATTATGCTACGTAAGAGAATTAGGTCCTTAATTTACTGATAAGTTACATTTACACATCGAGTCCGAGCATCATACCTTTCATATTAGGAAATATGTCTTCAGCAACCCATCAAAGGATGTGAAGAAACGAATTCGTATCATTTCCGAAAGCGCGTCGGTCGTCGTTTGAAAGCATCTTTTAAAAAACATTGATGAGTTTTAAAACTTTTCGAATTTGAATAAGATAATCAATAACATAATTGGAGCTCGCCGACTGAGCTTTCATATTTAACTATTCTCAACATGGCGGGTTTCAGTCAAAAATCATTAATTAATGTCACTAATATCTTCCATCAAATAGCTTTTTTGTGCTTTCATTCTGCAATTTAATTTTATCCGAATTAATTGAATGAGGTTTCTGTGGACAATGCTCTGAACTCCTCGATTTATTTGTGACTTTAACTAATTTACTATGAAACTTGAATTCGTGTTCTTTCTTCAGTGAACTTTTGATAAGTTACGGTACTAATCGCTATTCAAAATCAAACAAATCAGGATTTATATCTTGTTCTTAATTCCTGGAATAAGACTGAGATAGTGGATTAATCATGAGTTGCTTAAATCGGTAGTTTGCCTATTTAGTGTTATTTCAAATGGGAATTATGGTTGCCGCGCTCGTGCTCCACAATGACGAGATGTTCATTAAAGGGAAACAACTTTATGTTGTTGAGAACACATTTAATTACTTTTAGAAAGAGCATTTGCATATCAATTTGGTCCACCGTAATACTCAAATATTTAGTTTACTCGAGAAACAAATTGTTTCTCTTGCAGACCTTTCAAATTATTCGATCATTTTATTCTTCTCACACATCGTTGTGGCAGGAAGTAAGGGAACGTTTGTATTTTCATTTTAGAAATGATTTAATATTGAGAGTCATTCTTTCATGTAAACTAAACTTTCATCATTTAACAGATTTAGTCTTTGGAAGACTGAAAAAAGCAGTCCATCTCTCCAGCAGTGCCTTAGAGATAACTTTACAAGGAAGGGCATTTCAATAACAGAATTAATAGTCCATTAAGATGGATCTTGTTCTTGACTTCCAAGACCTTAAGGAGAATCACGGTAACGCATTCTTAACGTTCAGTTATTAAATCATTTTCCCCATCAATTTCCGTTTGTCTCACTTATTTTGAGCAAAATAAACATTTGTTTGTTGAATTATGATCTCCATTATGTCTTAGTTAAAAACCTTCTCAAACAATCCATTAAGTTAAATTTGAATTTAATCAAAGGAAAATAATCAGAACCACTTTGGAAACATTCAGAATCTTTGGAAAAATTTTCTTTAATTTTAGGGTTGAGGAATGTTAAAATTGTCACAAGTAAATCCGATATTCATCGTCCTCGAAGATCGTCTTCAAGAACCAATATCGATTCCTTGAATGTTAAAGTAAATTAACTGATGCATTTCTTTCCTAAAAAATAATTAATTGCTGCTGTAGATTTGATTTTTTTATTAATTTTTAATAGATATTTTGATAATTTTTAAATAAAACACTTTGATCAGATATATTCTCACACATTCAAAAGTTAATAGAACAGTTCAATTGTGGAAAACAACATGTAAAACACTTTCGAGGAAGCGAATAAGTAAATACTGTTACAAAATATCCATTATTCAAAAATGTCTTACTTATATTGATAAAAGGAGACCCCGAATATACGACAACTTTTAAAAAAATTGTGAAAATATTTATTCAAAATTTTATCGGTTAAAATTAAAATGATTATTAATTATTTAAAAAATATTAATTCAATTTATTTATTTAAAAATTGTAAATAAAATTAATTAACTTATTTAAAATTTTACAATTATTTTAAATTAGAAATAAATTTAAACATTACACATTTTCAGATAATAAGAATTAAAATATTAATCATTCATCTGGGTGAGAGACACATTTCCAAATCAACATACACAGTCAAACACAAAACATCAAACATTCCAAATATTCCTCGTAGTTATCACTGTCGTATGTCTTTGTCCCTTGACCATTGAGAAGGATGTGGAAAAGAGAGAATAAGACACGATTCGTTAAAACAAACTGAGACATTTTCACAAGAAAATATTTTAATAAAAATTGTACTATTTAGAATGAAGGAAAAGTATTAATAAAAATTTGTGAAAACGTTGGTGTACCCTGTACAAAAAAATCGGTACAAAGGTTTTTTTTTGATTAAAAATCTCAAATTATTTTTAAAATCTTCATTTGGAATTCGTAAATTGTATTCATGTCTCTCATCCTCCAATAATGTCTCATAATTCTTGTCATAATCAAACAGTACACAAGCGGGAATATCTCCCAAATCTCCGGTTTTCCCGAACCGGGATCGGCATAATATATAATAAATAATTATCAAACTAAACTTACAATCGATGTAAAATATAAAATTTCTCGCAGCAGCAGAAGGAATTTTGTTGTCATAGAAGCACTGAAGAATGGTGTTGTGGAATTGAGAGGAATTAATCAGATGGTAATTTGATAGCAGCGCATATTGTTTGGGCGTGGTGCAGTTCATGGATGGAGAAGGTCGGGAGGTCTCGTTCGATGGCCTCGAGATGGCAACCTGATTCGTAAACAAACTCTTGTAAATACGTCTGGGTGTGGTTTTTCATTAATTTATATAAAATTCACATTTATTCGTGATGGGACAGAAAATATATTTTAGTGAATAAATTATTAATACTAATTTAGAGATAACATTTATTTTAGAGTGTTTCTTGAATTATTAAACCGAACATTGACTTTCTCTCCGTCATCGAAAATGTTTCGTCAAATTCCGTTTCCATATTTACTTAATTATCAACAGCAACTTCGTAAATCAAAATAAAATAAAATAAAATAGAAAATAAAATATAAATAAATCTAATTCAATAAATCAAAAAAATTAATGTAATATTAGTAATATCTCTGTAGACCTTTCTGAAATCAAAAGTTACATTTATTAATTCAAACTCTAAAATATTTATTGTTTTGATTAATTATATTTAATGAATGTCATTCATAATTATTGTATGGCGATAACGTGTATGAGGAATATTTGGTGTGTGGATGTTTTTGTGTAGTGCTTGCATGTGTAAATGTTGTGTGTTGATTTTGGATTGTGCCTCTCCTAATCAGATGGATGATCAATATTTTAATTCTTATAATCTGAACCTAATTTATTTAAAGTTAGATTTAATATTCAAATTTTTAATTTTATTAATCCAACTTTTAAATAATTTTATTTTTGTAAATTTTTAAATAATTAAAATCAAATTAATGCTTAAAAATGACTATAGAAATATTTTATTTACGCCAATAAAATTTAAATTAAATATTTTTTAATAAAATAATTTTCTCTAGTTCAGATTATAATGGGAGATATTGAAAATTGATTGATGGATCTAAGTGAAAGCAATACTATTGATCATCATAAAGATGATAAGAAATGTGAATGTAATAAATGTTATGTCAAATGTGTGAGTTCTCTTAACAACGTCTTTGACTGTAAAGCATTTGAATATAACTATTGTCACTCATATAAATCTAAAAATGTAAATACTTATGAATTCCTTAACGTATAATTAATCAATATCATTAATTAACTTTTGATAGTTACAATATTACTTTAGACTGCAAAATAGTAATTAAAACAATGAGTGTATGCATGAATCCCGAATAGACTCAGAAACTATCGCACCGATGACAACCAAACTTTAGTAAATTGTGGAGGACACCCGCGGGAAGGTTTCTGCAAAATATGTTTTAATAATAAAATAAAATTGTATTTTTTTCATTTGCTCTTACTATTCTTAGAGGCATCCTTTTTCAAGGATGTGTCACATATGTGATGTAAGAGAAGGACCTTGTTTTAGTACGAATTCAATGGAGATATTAGCGAATATTAAGTATTGTTTTTTTTGTTTTTTCAATGTCGAATGAGGTAGAAACAATATACGGACGCATGTGTTGTACCTAAAGAAGCGGTATCGCAAGTCGTTTATCTCAAATAAAAACCAAACGTATTAAACCTAAAAGTGATTTCGAGGTTTATTCGACGTGACAGAAAAATTGATGTCTGATACAACGTTGTTTTAATAAATGTAACTTCTTCCAGTCTTTGCGACCAATGTCCTAATCCTAACCTTAACTATAACCCTAACCTTAACCTTTAACCCTAATCCTCAGTTCTAAATCCTAACCTAACACTTACCCTAATCTAAACCCAAACCCCTAACCCTAACCTAATCCTAATCCTAACCTTAACCTTAATACTAACCCTCAAAAAGTAATGCTAATTGTTTCTTCTTAAACCCTCATTTAAACCATAAAAACAAAAATTCTTTTGTATTTTTAAATACAAAAACTCATAAAAATTGTTAACGATAAAAACAAATCGTAAAATGGAAATAATTAAAGTTTGTTGAAATAACATCGTCAAATTTTATTGTGGAATTTGTGAGTAGCGAGCTGCAAGAAATACGCGAGGAGAGAAAGCAATTATCCCCAATTTCGCGGAAATCATTTGTAAATCTCATCTTTTCAATGAGGATTTGATTCTTTTGCCGTTCGAATTCAAGAATCACTAATAACAGCGACTTTGTCTGTTTTGTTTCACCGAGCGGCTTTGGGCGCTGTTTCGCCGGGACATTATTTATATTTGCCTTTCTCCAAGATATATTTAGGGCTGACATCGTTCCAAATATTTTTGTCGTTAAGGAGAGGATGGAGAATTGATTCGGTTCATTTTAGCGGCATTTATTTTATTTTTGGATTTTAAATAACTAAAAATAAATAATAAAATGAGTCAAAATTATTGATCCTCGGACATTTTAGTTAAGAAAAAGTCTAATCTTCCTCAAACATCTTGTTTAAGATCACTTTCTTTTGAATTTTAAAGGGAATACCAAGATGACTTTAACCATGGACATCCGGACGTTTCAAAACAACAACCATTCATAGGATTATTATATTACGTCGTCAAGTTTGAAACTTGTAGAACTAAATTCAAAGTTTATTGATAGGCAATCAACACACTGTTGCTATTTGATGGGTACCATGTTGAATAATTATTTGAATAATTATTTGGTAGACAAGAATCTTCAAAAATGAATTTCCTTCCTATCAAAAAGTTGTTCGAATTGAGGAAGAAATGATACTCAGTTTGGGTTAGGTGTGGTGAGAGGGAGCATTATGTAGAAGTCCCAACTGAAGTTCATGTTTTGTTTTTCACTGTCTTAAGTACAGCATGTATCTTTACATTGTCGTAGAGTAAGATGAGAGTCAACCTGTTTAACAAACGCGGTTGTCTTTCTTAAAGTTTCCGCATCATATCTTCCAGACATCTGCTGTGATTGTCGAACCAGGTTTCCTAAAGTCATAATTGATTACATTTACGGCAGACAATCAAACACTTGCCATCAACTTTTGTAGATGAATTTTGTATTCTGTACTGTATTTTGGTGCTTTGCTCTTGTCCTCCTAGCTTACTGAACATTTGCAATTATCATATTGGGTCAAATTTCATCACAATGGAAGATTCAATTCAAAAGGTGATCACATATATAACAAAAAATCATCATAAAGCAAGAATCCATACGCTTTTCTTTCTGCTTTCAATTCACCTCATATGGAATGTACATATCAAAAACTAATTTGAGCCAAGTGATTCAATATCGGTACATTTGTAAAAATAAACTTCAGCGTTAATTCATGAGCACTTTTTAACAGATTTGACTCCACAGCAAATTTAAGTTCCTCATTGTCTACTTACGTTCCTGGGAGACCCGGAGATTCATTATTAAAGTTAAAGTTACCTTTCACGAACCAATTTAAGACTATCTGGTCAATAGTAGCTATGTATCCAAATACAGTATTGATGTTCAGATATTACATTATTCAATGTAGGAACTCGTACTTCATATTAGTTCTGCTTTTTTATTTTTTTAAAATACCGATTATTAAAATAAGATATCAATAATTTAAAATTATTTTCATTGATGTTTTCAATAGCCAAGATATGTAGCAATCAAACAAAAAACTGAGCAACAAAATGTGAAGTTATTGTGAAATTATGACTATTTGAATTTATTGTGATCATGATCAAATGTTTCGATCTTAACAGAAAAATATCAGGCGAAAGTTTTGTTGACAGAACAAACGGTTAAT
>MQRK01216208.1:0-25448 GCA_001938485.1 Girardia tigrina
AATATTTAAGGCTCGACTTCCGTTTTGTCACCTAATTTCAAAATATTATTATTAAAAAAATTTAACTAAAAGCCTTTTACTTAGATTTTAGACTAAAATAACTTTTTTCTGAGACTATGAGAAATCGACATAGTACAATTATTCAAGTTTCCAGGGGGGGGCAACTGCCCTCTTTGCCCCCCCTTGGGGACGCCCATGATGATAGTAACAAAACTAAGTATAATGACAATGATAGTAATAATTATGATAAGGCCCATGGATGTAATAATAGTGGTAAAATTATAGCGTATAGTAAAAAGGAATATGGTTGTAAAGAAGTTAATAAACAAAATAATGATTTATGTTCTATGGATAAGATGGTTGAATTTCTTATGAATGAAAAATGCACATTAAATTATGATGCATTCAATGGGCGACCAAGCATGAAAACTAAATGTATGAATATAGAAATGAATTGTTTATTTGACACAGGAGCCCGAATTAATGTTTTAATTTGGAAATTAGTTGAACAATTAGAAATTCCACTGAATAATAATATGACGATTTCAGCAGTATGTGTAAATGGGACCAATATGGAGTTGAACGGATTGTGTTATATAGATGTAAAATGGAGAAGTATCAAAACACGACAACTATTTTATGTTTCAAAAGAAGTTTTTCTGTCAATCATCTTTGGAATTGGACTGATTAAAGCTCTAGGTTTTGAACTCAGATGTCAGATGAATAAGTTAAAGGAAGGAAAAGAAAAATTGCAAATACCAGAGATGTCAAAAAATGATATTATTTGTACTATTGATCCATATATAAATAAATGCAAATACTCAGTCGCTGATAGATTAATGAATGCTAAAGAGAAGTTACAGCTTCGTGAAGGGATCCGATTATATAAATGTATCGAGAAATATAAGAATATTTTTATGGCTGGAAAGTGGGACATCGATAAAACCTCGTGGATCAGACATGAAATTAAAACAAGTGGATTCCTAATTACACAGAAACCACGGAGATAACCATCACATTTGGAACATCATATAGAAGAGGCTATAAAGAATTTGGAGCAAAATGGAATCATTGAACAATGTTCATCGCCTTGGAATACACCAATGATCTGTGTTTAAAAGAAAGAAAAAAATAATGGGTTATGTCTTGATTTTAGATTGTTAAATCAAGTTACAGAGAGACCAATATTTCCGATGCCAAATATAGACAAAATGTCAGATTCATTAAATGACATGAAATGGTTCAGTTCAATAGATTTAGGAAATGCCTACTATCAAGTAGAATTGGACAAGTCTTCAATATTAAAAACTGCATTTTCAACAAAGACGGGACAATACTGTTTTACGAGAATGCCATTTGGCATAGCAGCAGCTCCGGTAACATTTCAACGACTGATGAATGATGTTCTTAAAGATATGTTATGGAAAGAAGCTCTCGTATATTTAGACGATATTCTGGTATTCTCAGAAACGGAAGTGGAACATATTAATAGATTAGAAAAATTGTTTTCAAAGATAAAAGAAGCAGGGTTACCAATTAATCCTGAAAAATGTAAACTATTTCAGAATGAACTGCGATTCCTAGGTCATATAGTAATTATAGATGGCATAAAAACAGATCCGGATAAAATCAAAACAATTTTAGAGTTTCAACGACAAAAATGTGTGAAAAAGTTGCGGAGTTTCCTGGGTTTATGCAATTATTATTCATTTTGAATTATTCAAAACTGGCAAGACCACTGGAATCCATGTGCAGTAGCGCCAAAGATACTTTATATTGGACTGATAATCATTTAACAGCATTTAACAATTTGAAAGAAGCGTTAACAAGCGCTCCAGTGTTGATCTATCCAGATTTCGAGAAGACATTTATTTTGGACACCGATACATCATTCGAAACAATTGCAGCAGTTCTATCTCAAGTAAATGATAAAGGTGAAGAACGAGTGATTGTTTATGGATCGAAAGCAATATCGAAATATGAGGTAGGGTAATGTATAACAAGGAAGGAGCTATTGGCTGTCGTTCATTTTACGCAACACTTTAAACATTTTCTATATGGCACTCGTTTCAAATTAAGAACAGATCACAAGGCGATTGTTTTTATGATGACAACAAAGAAACCAATCACACCGTAATTTCAAAACTGGATGAACTACTTAAGTAGTTTAGATATGATTTTTGAATATAGGAAAGGTGATTTGCATCAAAATGCGGATGCATTATCTAGAAATGAATGCGATGGAGGAGTTCACAAAAAAGTTGAATAAATAGTAAGAAGTTGTATAGCGTGTCAAATAGCAAAAACATGTACAAAGTCAACAAAAGAAGAAACGTTAAACTTAATATCAAAACGGCCATTGGATGATATATATATTTCTGTGGTACAATACCAGCAATAAATAGAAAGAAGTATATTTTAGGAATCATAGACAGATTCAGTTGATACTTAAACCTGACAGCCGTCAACTCTCAAGATGAAACAACTACGATTCATGAGGCAGTGGATCTTAAAATTTGGAACCCCGGCATGTATTTATGTAGACCGAGGAAAAGTTTTTGAATCAAGAACTTTCGCCGAATTTACTAAATCAATTATAATCAAGTGGCAGTTTTCAAGTTCATACCATCATAGTGCAAATGGAATCATAGAACGTCAATTCCGTACTATCAGGGACGCTTTAATTGTATCCTTAGAAGATAATGATAGGAAAAATTGGGTTGAGATATTACCGGAGATTGAATTTAGTATAAATGCTTCTAGACAGAGTACCAGCAAATTTAGCCCATCAGAAATCACCTTTGGAAAAGGGATAATACTGGATGGATCACGTCAACATGATCTTGATAATAAAAAATTTATTGAAGAAGTGCAACAAAGGGAAAACAAAATGTCTCAAACATGCGAACAGAAGCGAGATTTTAAATAAGGAGATATGGTATTAATGAAAGTCGAAAATAGACTAAAAGGAGCGGATCGATATGAAGGGCCGTATAGGATCATTCCTAAAATACACAATCGCAGCGTAGAATTAGAAAATTAAACAGGAAGGTTAATATGTCGAAATAAGGAGTGGGTAAAGCCTTTTAAAGAAGGGGGATGTGAAGATAATTAGTTTGTTATATTGGTATTTATAGTAAATAATCATATTTCATATTTATATTATAAATTATTATAAGGATCCAGTTTAATTTTATGAAATTTCTGATTTGTTTAAATAATCAGAATTGATCAATTTTGTGAATTTAAATAAATTTTGATAATCGGATTTTGTTTTTATTAGAAATGGAACATTCTTACAAATACTATATTTATTTTTATTATATCGGTTTGAGATTTATAAAATAAATAGTTCCTCAAAAGTAAAAAAAGTAAATGAATTTAATTTCGATTAAATTTGTTTAAATAAAATGTATTAGACAATTTTTTGTACAGAAATAAAATTTGAAAAAAAATATTGATACCGTGGAAGATGTTCCAAAAACATCTAACAGCGTATGTGTATAGGGTGACGATAATCGAAACGTCAATGAGAAAATCATTTATTTTCAATTTGTTAACTATTAACAATAACTATTGTTTTACTGCACTAAATCAGAATTTCATTATTGAGTTAGTTTCGAATGCTAAAAGATTTTTATCGTAATAGTTCGTTGATCGTCACAACAAGCTATGAGGCTTTGGCAAGCATCAAGTTGATTCTCGAAGTTGTCGATAAATTCAACGGAGACAATTCGTGGGAAATGTGAAAGAAACAATTCACAGTGATGACTTCGATGCAACAAATGAAGGATGTTTCAGTGCTATTTCCGTTCGTGTTAAGTGGGTCGGCATTGAGTATATATATGGAGAACAGAAGAGAAGTGCTTCGGAAGTATTTCGTGTGTTAGATGTCGTGTTCGGAGTGCAAGAATAAAATTGAAGAATATCAAGTCGTTTGATTTTGATACTATCGATGAGTATACGGCCGAAGTATCGAGATTGGCCAAGAACGTAGAAAAATTAGAAATTGTGGTGTTTGTAGTGGCGTTATGGGCCGAAATTGCGTTGGAGATCGGATTGTTTAATAAGTACCTTCATTTGACGCGGTGTTTATTTGTCTGGTTCACATGTATAATAATGGTTTCAACATATTACCAGTTTATTGATAATTTGCAAATTTTGATTGATTATCGATGTCGATGGATCGGGTCGAAGCGCTTTCCGTGGTCGGGTTTGAATTGTTGATGTCATAGATTTTAGTAGTGTAAATTCAAGGTCTGCAGTGTATATATAGGTAACCTACTTGTCCCGGCTTGAAACACAGACCAAGGAGTTTTATATAATCGTGAGTGAAATTAATAAGCGAAATTTATGTAAAGGTTCATTTTGGTGAGCAGTGATGTAACCTTGTTCGATTTTCCATGACGAATGCGACATAAACTAGTCTGAAGATGTTCGGATCTAGGCAGAGTTTGAGCGATCGTCTAAAGACCCGAAATCCGAGGAAACTCTGATGGAGGACCGCCGCGGTCTTGACATGCAAATCGATTACAGAGACATGAGTTTAGGGGCCAAGACTAATCGAACCATCTAGTATCTGGTTTATTTCGAAGTTTTCTTCATGATAGCTGGCGTTTATATTTCCGTAGTTGGTAATGAGAATGATTAGAAGTATTAGGGACGAAATGCTCTCAACTTATTCTCAAACTTCAAATGGGTTTGAAGAGCACGTCTCTTTAATATTTTTGTTGGAGGTGTACATCGAATACAAATGTCTAGTTGGTTATTTTTGAAAAGCAGAACTGGTGATGTGGGATGAACCAAACATTCGATTAAGGTGCCTAACATCACGCTCATGAGAAACCACAAAATGTGTTACCAATACCAATACAAACGCTTGATCAGTTTTGAATTTTCGATTTGATAATAAAGAAATATAAATAAAGTTTAAATATATTTTTATACGAGTTTTAAAACACTTAAAAATCTGAAAGGATATGCTATTAAAGAATAGAGAAATGGTAATAAAAATGATAGTATATTTCCATGATTAATTCAAAAAATTTTCCAGGTCCATCATTTATTTCCATAGGTCATTTGTATCAAGCAAATAATAAAAATCTAAATTTTTATTAACATTTGCATAATGGATTGAAACGAAAATTCCACTCGGCAAATTCGTCGGGCTTCTGGCGACCAAAGCGTTTTTTTTGCTTTAAAGTGTCAAAAGCAGTATTAAAAAATCTGATTCGACATTTAAATAAATAAATGGTAAAGAACACGAAAAAAACACAGACAAATTCCTTGAAAGAAATGTCGTGTTATTTTGCAAAGTCGGCATCCAAAAAAATAACACAATTCTTTTCCTTTTGATCTTCGCACTTTTCCTCTTTTTTTCGAAACTCAATAAAACACTCAAAAACGGAAATGGTAATTTATCAGTAATTGTTATAGAAAAAATAATTTATTTATAGAAAAGAAATAAAAATAATTTTTATTAGAAAAAATATTTGTATAAAATATAACAATAAAAATATTTATCAAAAATTAAATTGATAAAAAAAGTAATATTAATAAAATGAAACAGAAAATGGATAAAGCGGAAATGAATAAATCAACCGGAAACAACTTCCAAACGAGGCTTTAAATTTTATTATTTTAGAGTAAAAAAAGTAATAAATTCTGTGAAATTAAATTGAATTAAATGATTTAAATCCAATTATTATTATTATTGTTATTATTATTATTATTATATTTATTATTATTATCCTGTTTTTTGGTTATAAGCTAGTAGCTTAGTACAATTGCAAAGAATTTCTTTTCAATTATTTTCTCACCTTTACTATCAACCAATTCCTTATCACTTACTTTTCTTGAACAAACCCTTTTAGATAGAAATCTTGTTTGATTATAAATTGTGGGGGGCAGAGATATTAAGGGCTTCACCGAAGTGTATCATTTGATCGACTATTTCAATGGAAACACGAATTTGCAACCGAAGCAGTCGGCCAATTGAATGACGATTCTCAAGTAGTCTTATGCGTCGCAACTGATGACAGATCGAACGTTGTCGAACACAACTGGTGCAAGAATCAAACAATATCGAGCGAAATGTCAGCGAGACAAAGAGAAAGTGATTGGAGATTACCAAGACCAAAACAAATGAAAACAAAATATAAAATCGATCAGATTACGGAGATCGTTAAACGGCATTCCCTTTCACATTGAACCATTTAAAATCGAACCAATTCAAAAATATGTCGATAAATTGAAGACTTTACAAAAGTCAAAGGATTTATAGTTTGCATGAGCGAACTGTTTTATCGTCGTTGACAGAATCATAAAGCGACTCACTCGAAGCGGTTGTTTCGTCGATGTGAAGCATCAATTTCATCAAATAATGAAAACTATAAGAATTGATTTCCAAATAAATTGCAATATGTTTGTTCATGAATTTATTCAGTGTTTTGTTGAAAGGAAAATATGTTGGATATTTATGAAAAAAATCTTATGACCGCTTTTGTAAATGGATTTGGTAATTAAAACAAGAAAATATAGTTACAAGTGAAATGATTAAATCATCAGTAAAAACCGTTCTAGTGTTCGATGAACAAGAATTATCGAAATTTATCACTAATTTTAATTGTAAATCTTTTGAAAGCAATTTAGTGAGACTTTTGGCCAATTTTATTGTTAATGAACATTCTTCGATTGATTTGGCTTTTTTGTCCCGATTCTTAACTAAAAAATACAATCAATTTGAATTTATACTCTCTATCGACTTTCATGATCTTTGGCACAATCGAAACTGTGAATATAACTTTTTGTATTGTGAAATTAATGTAACAGTTAATTTTACTTATATTTTTATATAAAAAATCGATTTGTTTTAATCGATTAATTTGTTAATTTCGACGCGATTTTAATTTAAAGATTGAGACGCCATCATTTTTAATAATTTTAGAGTGAAATAAAGATTTTCGGAACCTGGATTTTGTTTTTTCTCACGAATATTGCAAGCGAATTTTTCTCCGCAAAATAATAAAAATTTTTATTAACGGTTTCAATTTCCGTCGGAATTGTTTCGAGGACGATGAAGTGGCGAAATTGAATAGTCTAAATGATCTAATAGTCTAAATGAAGTGACAGATTTTTGGAAAAAGAAAGTGAAAAGAAAACGAAATTTAAATTATCAACGGAAGATCGATTGACAAAAAGTGAATTTCTGGAGCGCGGTAGAAAGTGTTCAGAAAGAGATTTACAAAGAATAGCGCGCCATTCTTTGTTGGTAATTGATGCCGATTTCCGTGAATTTCTGGAAGACGATTGTGAGTTGCTTTTTCCCATCTATCCACCAACCCCCCACCTTCGTCATTGCTTGACTGCGGCGCTAAACACGTTCTCGCACCAACAAATCTATTTTGCTGATATTAAATTCGTTTTAAATGTCCGTGTTATACTCTCCAAGTCTCAGATATATACTTACAAAATATCTTCTTAGAAAGCTTAATTTACATTGCCAAATTTTATATATTATTGATGGCCATAAACATTCGATTTTTTATAAACTTTTAAATGTACCTTTGAAAGATTTATTTGCTCTAATATACAAATGACTTGTGATTTTAGTGAATTGACTGGGAATCATTCAGTGCTGTTTCATTGACAAATCGAAAATCAAAAAAAGACAAAAAGCTATTTTGCTTCAAAAATTTTTCTTAGCAAAGTTGCAAAACGGTTGAAGTCATGGGAGATTTGTCAATGTAATAGATAAACTAACCTATTTTAAAGTTCTACGTCGAAAAATGACATAAGCTGAAAATTTTTATTAATAAGTTATTAAAATTTCTTTTAAAAAATGATTTAAGATTGATGTTTCGCCTACCCAGATTGGTAATTAATATCTCTAATTTTTAGTGTCTGAAAATAATATTGTGAGGAATATTTGAATGTTTGATGTTCTGCTCGATCTCCGGGTCACGTCGAAGACAGGACGTAGGTAGCAGAAGAGTAATGTTAGAGGGTGATTTTAATTTCTTTTTTTACACATTTTGTGATAGGCTCATTATACGTTTATGAAGCTTGACAGAATTGTTATCGAACAGCCGTTGACGGAAACTATTGCTTAGGTAATGTCTTGTGGTATTTAAAAACAACAATAAGTAACACTTATCGCAAATGAAATGACCGCAATAAGGGACACGAAATTTTTAATTATATTTGGACTGACATTTTGGGCAAATTTGAATTACATCTTCCATAATTAAATGAATAAAAATGAACTCGGATCGTTTAAAATATATATTTCTTCTCAGCAAACAAATCGTCCAATACCCTTAAAAAACTCTTTTTCCAGCACACAAATACCCCAAAACAAAACTCTGGAGGTCTTTTCTAAGAAATGAAGTATTTAAACAAAAGAATAGATGTTTAACAAAAATATTTTTCCAAAATCTATATTGTTAGTAGCATTTACACCATTTTTGTAATCCGAAATTTCAGACATTTTTTGTTTTTATTTAATTTTGTTTGTTTTCCTTTTAAGACCATTTTTAATTTTAAAACTTTTGTTTATTTTTAATTTTTTAAAAAAATTAATAAATTATTTTGGTGAATTGCAAATTTTACCTAGCTCCTAATATATATAATGGTATTAAGTTTTATTGTAAATTTTTTCTGAAAAAATCCAAAATTAAAATATTTTATCTTATAAATGCAAAACAACACTATTTCGGAAAATGTTAAATTTCAAATATTATATCACAATAAATAAATATTTCTATACATTTAATTTTCATAAAAATGTGAATGATTGATTCCACAGCGGGCGCGGCACAGTGGTTGTTGCCCTATACAGACATGGTTTCTCGTCTTGGTCCCCTCAGGAAATTATCAAAATGAAGTACCCTACATTCAATCAGGAAAAGAAATTTAGAGTCAACGGTTAATTCGAATCGAACAAAACATTCAAAATAAAATGCAGCTATCATTATATTACTGTCAGAGTGCCAGTCGCTTCAAGTTCATAACTCTTTCATCGCGACACACAATATCTGATTTTCCAAATGATACGTCATGAACTCTTATAAAAAAGTCTCTGTGATTCATTATTACGCTCATTCTGATCCGATTATTTCAACACACAAGAATTTTTATCATTGAAATTCATCAATTAAATCAGCAATATAAACGAAATCTTTACTTTTCAAATACACATAAGAAATTTTCTCCCATTCAAAAACTTCCACTTTCCCTCGTTTCAAAGTTTTAAACAAAATGCATTTTCATTTATTTTTTACATTCAAAATTTATTCACTTGGATTAAATATATTTATATAAATATTGATGTATATATAAAAAATATGTAAAAATTGTTAATTCAAAAACTGAGTTTTACTCAGTGAATAATTTGAATTTTTATAGTTGGAAAATCGAGTCATGTGACTCATCAATTGATTTGACAAAAAAACTGGTACCACCATGTAGGTGTGTAAAATCATGTGTTGATTTATTATTGAAAAATAATTGGTGGCACACAAGACTTGATCGATATTTTTTTCTCGAAATTCATATTCTGGTTATTATTGTTTTAATTGTGATGGGTTTAAGGGATTTTTTGATTATTTTGTTTACTAAGTTTGTATGGAAATTGATTAAATGGTTTTTCTTGATATATAGTGAATTGGTCTCATCGTTCAAATTATTGTTTATTTGATCTTTCAATTTTGAAACATGTTGATGGAAGTTGATAATGAAATTCCCAATAATCAAAATGATTTTATCGGGTTCAATAACCACGTGATAATCCACCCGATCGTGATACTGAGTATTTACGATCATTATATGAGGAATAAAACCAAAAAAAATCGATTTTACCGAGTTTCGGAGCTCTGATGGGCAATTATTAGATCATCCAATATCGAAGTTCTCAAAGACATCGAATTATTTCTCATAGAATCGTCCAATCAATGAAGATTATGAATCAGCAATTCGAGCAAGTGCAACCTGAGCTGGAATTGATCGGCTGGTACGATGTCAATAAGAGCTACAACGACAGAGAATTTTGTGTCCCCGTGCAATTACGAAGCCACACGCAGGGACTCTATGCTCAAATTGAATGCAGAAAATATCGAAATCAATGACCATTTACCGATAACAATATACGAGTCAGATTTGGACAGTACCGGCCAACGTGTGTTCAAAACCGTTAATTTTACTCTACACAGCGAAGAAGCGAAGCGATTGGCATTAAACACGATTCTGTCAACAAGTGTCCCGATAATAAGAATATTAATGTGTATTTGATGTATGATCATTTGCAACCTCAACAGTAAGCTTTTATAATGCTTCAATGGGCCTAGCAAAACCAAAATAATTTACTTCGTAACCCTGCTGTCTCCGTTCGATTCTCGGGCAACCTGAGGGTCAAGTGGAACACCTACTTTTTGTAAAGAAGAGGCAGTATAAAGAGAAAGGAATTGATTCTATAAATGAATAATTTAAGAATTTGTAAGATAAATGAAATATATTTTTCATTTGTACATTTGAAACATTTATCCGACATTGCCTTTTTATGTTTCATACAATTACGTACTTATAATTCAAATGACTAAACGTCAAATATTTTTTGAGGATTAGTAAGTATATCAATAAAAACACACAATATATAGAATGATTCGACTGAATATAATTTATGTTTCCCTAAAAACGTTATAATTATTTATATTTGATTCTAGGGGTAGGAATCTTTTGACTGAAAAAATATTACTTCCGTTATAAAACGGAAATATAAATAAAATTAATGATAATGGTTAATGAATTTTAAATAAACTTTTCGGGTAAATCTTAATGGAAAAGAAACATTCTTAACGACCTAATAAATCATTCATGGTTTTAATTTACAATTAGCAAATTTTGCCGCAATGATAAATCTGTGAGCTAAATGAGATTATCAAATAGTGGTATATGTCAATTATATTTTACTACTATTTATATATACTAAATTTTCAAACTAAAAGAAATGCAGGTAAGTCAGCTTTGAATTCTCCGTCATTGTTACCAACTTTTTTCAACCTTTACATTATATCCCAATCAAGTCTAGACTTTGAGCCAAATCTTGCAACATTCAAATTCGTTATTGCGATGAAGGTTACTAAAGTTTTAAGAACAAATTGAAATTTGTCAAACCACATCAGTTCAGATGGATTCATGACACTTGATCTTGAAACAGTTAATCTTTAAAATTGAAATATCAATTTACTAATTAATGTTGTCATAGATATAGCTAATTCAAACATAACTGAAATATAAGAATAAACTAGAAACTCTCATAAGTATTATGAATATAAATAATCAAAAATGAACCTTGAAAAAGGTGACAGATAGACCATGGTACATATAGACACAAAACCTCAACATTGTTTTAAGTGACTACAGCTCTTGTCTCAAGGAACGACCACAAATGTAGATCTGTTAAAAACTCGATAATTTGTGTGATCTTAAAACAGTTTGTTCTTGATGAAGATCAAATGATTTTGTCATTTAATACTCTGGTATAATAGAGGAACAATTCAGACAGAGATCATACTATCACTGAAGGGGTCATTTTTTCGTAGTGTAAAATATCACAAATTTTCTTTTCACTCTGTTTAAAATGTGAAAATAGCAATCTGATACTTTTGCCGCAGAACATTCAGCTATGCAAGTTCTAATTACAAGTACCAAGTTCTAATCATTTAATTCAGGTTTTCACTAAGGCTAATCCAAAAAGCAAGACCGATAATTCAAAACTTTACCTTATCAGAGTGATGCCGAATAAGCCATAATCATATTGCGTCAGGTATAAACTTTATTGGAGATGAGAAAGGAATTCCAGGGGGACACTTTTATAGATCTACCGTTGAGTTTTCCAAAAAGTGTGAATTGATGAATTCAAACGCAGACTAGGTGACATTTTTGCGACCGAATCTTCTTTTAGCTCTAGAATAATCTGTTTATGTATTCTATTCTCTTTATCAAATATTTCCAATCTACTGTCGTTCGAAAGATTTCTATTATTGTCCCATTTGCGTTATTTAGGTTCTTTAATGGTACTTCCAAATGGCGTGTCCAGCAAATACTTTTTTCTGAAATTAAAATTTCGACTTATATCCTTTCTTTTTATTTCTTTGTTCTGTGGTTTTAGTGTTACTTTTTATTTTATACGATTTTCTATTTGTTTTTTTCCTTGTGTTATTTACGGCTTTCGGTAACTTCCCTTTTTATCGTATTTAAACATCATCATTTATATGTTTCCGATGTCATTTGTCACTATCTCTTGATCGACGTTATCATACTCAATAATTATACTAAAACCAAGTTTGATAAATCTTTCTTACTAAACTTTTTCTGCACTAATTTTTCGATTATGTCATCTGCTTTTGGGGAACGCAATAGACGGGTCTCCAAAACCCACTCTAAGCTGTATAAGGTCTTTGATCAAATTTAAAACAATTTTTTCTTTTGAAAATACAGCTAACAGTTTTTCTTCGCAAGTTTGTCTCGGTGCTTTCTCTTCCTTCAAAATAGCGTATGGAGTCAAGTATGGTGTTACCAGTAGGACTTTTCTCTTTACTGATATTCCAATAATTTTTGAATACTTGTTAAAACTTATAAGGAATTTCTCTAACTTGTTGTCGGATCAATCAAATTTTAATGGGCCTTTGATGTTCCAGTAATGTGAAGTTTCCATATTAAAATAACTTACAGATTTATTATAATTACAATTTTGATCACCTTTACGAAAATTCAGTTGTTGTGCTTTCACTCGTATTCATCGATCAAAGTTTAATAATTTTCATCCCAAAAACTAAACTAACTTGAATTTCATATTCTTTAAAAATATTAACAAAAAATATTGTTGGTTAAAATTAAATTTACTATTGGTCATGTGAGGAATATTTTAAATTGTTTGAATGTGTAAATGTAGTGATGCTGTATGTTGATTTAAGTATGTTGAATTTAGAATGGTGATTCTCCCACCCAGATGGAAATTGGTATTTTTTATTTAAATTTAAAGTGATTGACTATTCGAACACAATTAAAATTAAGTTTAATATTTTTTAGTAAAATTTAAATTAAATGCATTTTTAATAATTTGATGACATTTTTATTATTTTAAGATTTATTGAAAAATTGTAAAATTATTTTTTTTAATAAATATTTTTAGAGGCTAAATATTTTAGAAAAATAATTTAGAAAAATTGTTCGAATAATCATGATTAAAAACAGAAATAAGAAAACCAATTAGAAGGATGACAAACGATGAAAGACTTTCTGAGAGTCATAATGACTCTAAATGTGATTGTAATAAACATTCAAACGAGACTTGTTTAAATGTTCTTAATAGGTCATTTAAATATATTCATTTAATTTAATAATTTACAAATTTAAAAATCGAATTATTTTTATTTACAATCATTATAAATAAAAACGAAATTTAAATATTATATCTAAATTCGGATAAATTAAATTCGGATAATAAATATTAATCAGCTATGTGAGTATGAGACACACAATCTAAAATCAACACACAACATTTAGACACCAAACATTAAAATTTCAAATATTCCTCACTAATTGAAATAATATCAAAAGGAAAAATTTTCGATTTATGTATAAGTTAATATTGTTAACTTTAATTAGTTAAAATAAATTATATTCTCTCTTGATTTTCATGGTCTTTGCCTTATTTTTTCAATAAAAATTTGGAAACGTAAATTTTGTTTCAAATATTCGAAACGAAAACGCTCAGTTCAATCAAAAAGAATTCGTACAGCGTTTATGATAGATTCATCTTTCTAAATTTATTCAAAATCACAACATTATGTTTCAATTCAATTACGGTGAAAACGGCAAATCTGATGTCATTGTCAATAACTATAAAATTACATCAGAATTTCCCACGAAGAAAGAATACAGACAACATTTGAAGAAGGTTCTTTTAAAACAGTCTAAAAGGAATATGTAATTATTCTAAGACAACAAAAAGGGGTTTAATATCATCATGACTGATAGTAATGATCAAATTGTAATGATCAAGTAGCTAAAGATTGATATGAGTAATGATGAGACAAACTGACTTTCCTTCCAACCACCCAGGCACCACCCACCGATGCTACAGAACTGTAGTCACAAGCTTTGCTAACACAACCAACAACAAGTATAAAATACTTTTGTTACTTTGAAAGATCTATTTTATCACAAAAAAGTTTATGTTTTAAAAGTTAAAGAATAGTTTATCCTTTCTTTTTAGAAACTTAACTCTAGAGAATACTGAACTATAAGAAACGAAAGAAGAAGATATTAGTTTAACAATATTCCCTTTACACAGAGTAAATGACTCAGAAAATACTTTTTTTTGAAAAAACGCTCTCTTTTGTCTTTTTTTTACAATCAAACGTTATTGGCAGTCTAATAATTTTAAATCAAATTACTTTTGTTTTATCAAGTATATAATGTATTATTTATAAATATTAATAAAAATTATAAACTTTACACAAGAAATACAAATTGAAAGTTTACAAAAACTGTTTATTTGGTTTTTAAGAAAATTTAACAAAAACATTTGCAACAAAATCTTGTATGCAATATTGTATCGTTTATCCTCCTCAAGCAACATATCGGATTTATTTACTCAAAATATCTCAATAAATGTTACAATGAAATAACATTTGGGTCAGACATTCAGTTTATTTAACAATGAGTTACCCATTATTTATTTATTGTCTCGATGTTTACCTTTAACCTTAATAAAATATATCCTGTTTAGAAGTAAATGCTCAATTTATATTAAAAAATTTTAATTTTAAATGTATCATGAAATAAAATCAGAAGTTTTAACTACTCGATATTTTTAATTATAACAAATTACTCTTAAATATACTCAGAAAGGAGTGTTAATGTAAGGAAAATCTTAAATTGTATGTGAATACAGTTTGTTGATTGAATATGTTGAACCTAGAATGTTTATTCACCAACCACGATGGGACATTCTATTTTTTGTATTTGCGATAAGTGATAATTCGATTATAATTTAAAAAATAATAACAAAAGGATAATTGTGAGGATTTCAGGAAACTCTTCTTAATTTTTGAAAGAAAATCGAATTCAGAAACTTTTACAAATAAAGCAATATTTAGAATACAAAATTAAATTTTAAGTTACGTTAAATTAAATATAAAACAAATATTTAAAAAATAGGTTTTCAATAACTTCTTATAATTTTTAAAAATATAAAATTAAATATTAAATGATATTAAATTAAAGATATCAGAATTTCCCATGGAGAAAGAATACAGACGACATTTGAAGAAGGTGCGTGTTATGGATTCGATCTTTAAAAAATATTATATTTAAATGATTATTGTAGTGACCCAGTCAATTATTATAAATAAATTATACATAGTAAATTATATATATATATATATATATATATATATATATATAAAATAAAAATAAGAAACGCCATTTTAAAAGTTTTTTATTTCCCAAAACATGTTTCGCCATTACTGCATCATCAGTTGTGATGTAAATTTCAAATTACAAATCATTTATATGGCACATTGACTGTTACGCAATTAATCTTTTTTTTATATATATCTTTTAATATTAAAAAAAAAGATTAATTGCGTAATAGTCAATGTGCCATATAAATGATTTGTAATTTGAAATTTACATCACAACTGATGATGCCGTAATGGCGAAACATGTTTTGGGAAATAAAAAACTTTTAAAATGGCGTTTCTTATTTTTATTTTTTACAAATAAATTGCCATTAAATCTTAATGTTATATATATATATATAAACAATCGATAAAAATAATCATTAATATTACTACTTACAATTACACTATATTGCCTGCGGAGCGTTTTCTTGTAAAATCGATTCGTAAAGGAATTTTCTGCAAACCAATTTATCAATATTCCCTCTGAAAGTGCTCCTCTTCATGTGATCTATTTTCTCAAAATCTCGTTGTGCAACCGAATGATTCTCTGACGTTTCCATCGACATTGTTACAACAGAAGATCATTCCTTGAAACCTTTCAACAACAAACACAAATCTAAATCGAGATTTATCTGTGCCGTTCTCTCTCTCGTATGTGATTTTTTTGTTATATATGTTTATTTATATTGTAATAAAATAAAAGTTTTATACATATTTATCTTTATTTTTTTACGTTAAAGGAGTTCACTGAAACACGTTTTCAGTTAGCTCCTTTACAATTATCATTATTTTTTACCACCAGATCACTTCATCGTTCTCTTAAAATTTCTTATCTCAAAACGTTAATTACGATTTGGTTGCGGTAATAAAAGGATGACAATCTCTGAAAACTTTTATCGTCTTGATCTGTTATATATAAAGATAGATGTAAATTAAATAGGGAAGATAATGAAGCGAAATTGAATTGGGTATTAAATAAAAATTAAAAAATAATAATTGATTTGAATTTTGGAGCTCTGATTAATATTCGTGAAATACGAACAAAGATAAAATTTAAATCAAATAAAACTGAAGTCAATTCAGTTTATTTGAATAATCGAGTCATATGATTTGTGGGCCTCCCATCTCTTTCAATGGTATTGAGCGGTAGGCTCTTTAGAGAGTTCCTCCTACTAAAAGCTCTAGCAGCCCCCCGATGTGCCTCCTACGAGGTTGCCAGCTTTCCGCTTACGTAGTCTCTTCGATGTTGTGTTTTATAGTACAAAGTGTTTCGAATGCTCTTAGGCATTAAAGGTCCAATGAAGCATAATATCAAAATTGTGCTGATGCACTTAGAAGCCTACTACTACCTCTATATGAATAGTCAGATTCCATTTTAACATTTTCAAAAAAAAGTTCATAATGTTGTTTTGAAGGTTTTTATAAATATATCTGAAACGGAACTAATTTCTGCTTTGAATATATTATAATAATATATATATTATAAGTATGATAAATTTATTTGTTGACGAGTAATTTTTAATTTCAATATTTATTTTGGCATTTTAAAATAATGCCAAAGTCGAAATTAAATTAGATTAAATAAAAAATAAACAAAAAAAACATTACCCACAAGAATAAACATGAATTAAACATATGTTAATGAAATACATTACTTGTAAATATGTCGCTTTATTCATTGAGTCAAATTTATTTATAATAAAATCTAATAATATTTTCTATCTTCTTTTAAACTTGCTTGGTTGTTAATCAAGTTATATTACGCAACTCACGGATTAATTTATTGATGTCAATTAAATTATATAAATGTGATTGAATGTTTCATTCTGTACATTCAAGCAGTAGCGTACCGAGGGTATCTGACGCCCGGGGTAGGAAGGCCTGTTGGCGTCCTCTCTAAAAATACATGAAATTCATAGTTACCGGTTTTCTTCGAAAATAAGACCACCTATATTATAAAACCTTTTTGAATCAACATTCGTTGATTTTAGTTTTAAAACTTAAAAATAGTTTTAATAACAGATCTTGTCTCTTCAAATGGACCGTTATCTTCCTGTCCTACATTCAAAATTTTCTAATAGAGAATCTGTTTCGTTTCATAAAATTTCAATATACCTGTTGTTTACATTTAAGCTTGCTATTGAAAGAAAATTGCGATTTTTTTTCTTGCTCCCTCAATAAACTGTACAACAAGTCTTTTGTTTTCTTTTCGCTTCGTGCATAACCACTTTGCAAGATCTTCTTCATGTCCAGGAAAGAATGGTGTTCTGCCAGATCCGACTTTAAATGTTGAAGATTTGTTCTTATAATCTTTTCTTCCTGTTTTGTTCTAATCACGCACTATTTTATTCGTTGTGCTACAATCTCTTGCTGTTTTGAATATATTGTTATATTTTGTTTCAGAATATCAAGAGTCTTGATCTTTAGTTCAATAAAGTATGACTTCCTATGCATAGGATAAGAAATACAAAAGCTATAAATAATGAGTAGTTAAACATAAAATATTGAAAAATGAAGAAGTAAAAAATATTAAATTTACGTAATTTGATATGTAAATACCAAACATACTCATTTTAATAACTTATTGTTTAATAATATAAAATCACTTTTTTTATAAATTTAATCTTTTAAAATAAAAGTTGATTTGCACTAGTTGTTAATATTTGGTTAAATTTTTTTATAAAAATCGTAATTTTTGAAAAACAATTTTAAGACAAGACTCTAATTTTTGGGTGGTCTTATTTATGGGGAAACCCCGTATATAAGAACACTCATCAGTATGCAGTACAAAATTTACTTGTAATGTTAACGAAGTTAACCAAAAAATCTGTAGCGAATGTCACATTTTATTAAAAAAACAAATTTTCGTGAGTTTGCACTTGTAAAGTTTTTAATGACATCATTAAAGTTAGTTGTTTCGACTAGCTCCTTCTCTATACTTAGTAGTGCCAAGTCAGACAAACGCTCCTGTCCAATTGATACTCTCAAATAAGTTAAAATGAGTTTTAGTTTGATAAATGAACGCTCGTAGCTTGAAATTGACACAGAGATAGTCAGCATAATTGTTAAAGTAATCCGCAGTTTGGAAATATGTCATTGTCATAGGAAATAATGAATGCAATTAATTTCAGCAGGCTGCTTTTGGCAGCATCTGGCCGTGATTTCAGCAACTTATTACAGTCACTGATTTCTGCAAACAGTTTAGCTTCATCGATATCAGTTTCATAAAACTCAGCCAGTGTGCACAGTGCTGTTTTAATATCATCAGAGGTCTCACTGGCAAACAATTTGTTGATGTCAAAAAGAAATCCATACTTTTCATCTACCAATTTCAGACGATCAAATAGTGTGTCATCTCCTTGGTTAGTCTATCGATAACTGAGTACATAGTAAGAGTTATTTCTTCAACCGCACTGAGTGCTTTATCATAAGCATTCTCACCAGGCATTTGTATTCGACGCCTGATTCTTCCATCTATTCTAATTCCAGGTTTCTCACAAAGATCTTTAGCTGCATTGACTGCAGTGATGCAAACCTTCTCTCAAATGCTACATAAATGCTGCTGAGTCATTCCAGATCCAGTGATGCGTCATAGAAATTCCTTGATGGATCCTGCAGTTGTTTTTGGATTCGGTGAATTTTTGGCACAACTGTATGCCAGAAGTTAAGTAGAATTATAAAATTTAAATTTATGACATTTTGAAGAAAACTATATGAACCGTTCTGAGAGTCACTTATTTGAGTAACATACAGGTCTTCTTATAGCTGTAATAATCCGTCAAACTGTTCTTGGATTACCTTCACTTTATCTTGTGTTGCACTCCAGCGTGTTTGACATCCTCTCTTCAATGTAATTCCAAGACGTTCTCTCATCGTCTCTCAACGAACAGTTGAAGCATTTAAGAAAACATGGAGATTCTGCACTGTACCAAAAATATCACAACAACTTGATCTTGCTTTGCAGTATGTAATCCAGTTAAAGTAGGGCTATGTTTATTACAATTTACAAACGATGCTCGAGGATTTCGAATGGAAATTCTTTGTTGCAGTCCTGAAAGTTCACCTGCTGTTACAGTTGAATTGTCATAGCACTGAAATTGACAGCCAGTCATAGTAAGATAGTCCGCTTGAAATTGTACAACAATAACACTTTCTAGTATTGACACATCTTTTCCGGGAAGCTGAATAAAACATAGGAAAGATTCTTTGATGGTAACTTTCTTTGTTATAAAATTAATGTCAACGAACTGAATAACCTTTGATAACTGTTCACGATAGTCTAGGCCAGGTGTTGAATCTAGCATTAACCTATAATATTTGTTTCGTCGAATATCACAGAGTATCTGCTTTATGACTGTAGATGCAAGAAGATTGATAAATTCATTTTGAATTCTTGGTGACAGATAAGAAACTGACCCAGGCACATCAATAGCATTCTGTAAATGATTTGATAATAATGGATCAAACTGAGCAATAAGTTTCATTATCTCTAGAAAATTTCCAATATTGTAACATTCAGTGTCGTCATGTTCAGCGAGACTTTCACAGTAAACAAGTAAGCCAAATTCTAGGTAGTTAAAAACTTTGCTTGGCTAGAAATCATTTCAGCACTTTGTCATTTTGAAATTGTTTTTCAACTTCCTAATCTATCTAACTACGTTGTGAAATTCGAGGTTTCATTCCTTCTATTTGGTAAAAGATGTTCGATGACTTGGGCTGGTTTTATGATCCTTCAATCTCTATGTGTGTCGCCAATCACTAAAGCCGGAAGACAACTGGAATGAAGATCTTGAGTTATAGCTTGATGAGGCAAAAAATACACAACAGAAACAAAACACCGACTTCTTAGATGGTGAATAAACCAACCAAGATTTATTAAAATCCTCTGCATTGTTAAGACTACGTTTAAACCACATTGATGTTATTGAACGGCCTGCATTAACTAAAAATTCAGCATCCTAATTTTGAAATACTTTTGACCCACAGCAAACAAACTCCATGCCAAGATTATCTGTCGTAATTGTAAGCCCGTTATGGAATCAAGATCCACATAACCAAAATCATGTGAATTAAATAGCATACATTGTTTTTAGTTATTAGTGGCTTGAGCAGCCTCACGAGATGAATCTGATTCGGCCATTTCTGGCTGCAATTGTGTGCTATATGTCATCAAGGTCATCCAGCTGATTCAGGCATTTCGATGGATCAGTTGTTGCGTCTTGGTGAAACCTATCATAATTGTCATTTTCTTCTGTTAATTGCTGTTTCAAAAACTGCGGCATAAATGAGTCACATATTTTAGCATCCGCTTCTTGTTGTCGCTTTCTTTTGTGTTATTGAACTCCACTTAATTTTTTGCTTGACATAATAAAGATTAATAAGTAAAGAAATAAAATTGATTTACAATTGATAAATAATTTACATGAAGCATGTAAATTCAGCCGCACTATTCAATCTGCTACTTTGATGCTGCTTTTGGCGCCCCTACTCTTCGGCGCCCGGGGCATATGCCCTCCCGCCATCCCTTGGTACGCCACTGCAATCAAGTATGATACGAAATGCTTTATTAGAAGAGCTTCTGTTTTGATCCTTTCACTAAAAGTATTTCTAATACTTCTGATACCTGTAGTGAAAGGATCATGACAGAAGCACTTCTAATAAAGCATTTCGTCCATAATTGAATGTGCTGAGTGAAACATCCAATCACATCAATATATTTTAATTAACATCGATAATCCAAGAATATTTTTTATTTATTTTTTTCTCTTTTAATTTTTTTGTTAAGTTTCAAAAAAAAATGTCTAACAAAATAATATCCAAACAGTTGGAAATGAATTTTAGAATCTCCAAAAATAGCGTCATCAATATCTAATAAAACATTTATATATATCTATACTGAATTGTCATACGGAATTTTTTCGTAAAATATGGAAGTTTACTCTTAATATATAGTTTTAATGACGTTTAAACCTAATATTAAATTTATGAATTAATTTCTACTTTAAAAATATATTATTTAATTCAATGTTTCGTTTAATCAATTAAAAAAGGATGATGGTTTAATAACGCTGGAGGTAAAACGAAAACAAATTATTGAGACTTGTTTAATCAGAATATCGAAGTGTCTTTTCTAGCCGAATTCCGGTAATTTAGAAAAAGATTATTCAAGCTCATTTAATCTGAATTTCAATAAAATTTCTCCATCATAAATCTCATCAAAAATATTTCTGATCATTCGGATTAAAATTATTAACCCTTAAATGCATGATTTTTTATTTTTTCATGAAATATTTTTTTCTGTTTATATTATTTTGACGTTTATATCAATATTGGCGGGAGTTTTGACATGTTTTGTTATAATCGTCATAGACAAAAAATGTACAAAGATAATTTATTTACAAAGGACAGCAATTATTTACACAAACTGGATGCATGGCACTTTCAAACGTTTGTTGTATCATTTTTGATACAAGATGCATTCAAGGGTTAATTGTACGAGTCTTAGTTAAAGAGGCAGAGTTTAGTATTTTGACTGATTGAAAAACGCTGAATCTATCAGTAAATCTGAAATTTGAAACTAAAACGTGAGCTTCTTTGCTGAATTATAAAGTACTGTGACTATTTTACTTCTAGATTGAGTGATTTTTATATAATCACAGTTTATTTCTTTTGTTAATTATAAAGTCTTTAATAACCAACTTTTGTTTTTAAAAAAGTAATATAATTATCAGCACTACGGAGCAGATAGCCAATCTAAGACTAATTTGTGAAAAAACCAGAGACCACTAAAGAATAATTTGTCATAACTTGATAGATTTCAAGAAAGGTTTTGACAGGGTGTGGTTCGAAGTGCTATTGAGCAATATGAATAAACACAACATGGGGGAACATATTACGAAAATTATTAAGAGCCTTTACGAAGATGCAAAGACAAAAGTGTTGATAAGTGAGCAATTTAGCGACTGTTTTAAATCATCAGTAGGAGTAAGACAAATTTTTATTCTTTCACTAATACTGTTCAAAATTTTCTCTGAGAGAATTGTTATGGAAGCAATAGATGATCTAGACGATGTTTTATTAAGCTATGGAGGAACAAGAATAATCAACTACAATTTGCTGACAACATAAACCTAATCAGTAAAGATGAGACAGAGATTCAGGAACTTATTAATAGATTACATAAAGCGTCAAAGAAATTTAGAATGATAATCAACAGATTTAAAAGAATGGAGTAGATTGAACTTGGGATGTCTGAGAAAAGAGGCTACAAATAGAGAGATGTAGCGACGGCTTGTGCATAAGTGAGTGCACCCACGGCTCAACGGCTGAGGTCAAAAAGAAAGAAAGAAGATATAACTATTGTATCGTTTTATGAGATATTTGCAAATTTTACTAATACTCCAATAAATAATATTATTATTTTTAATATAAAATATTGTGTTATTAGATAACGGAAAGAATGCTAGTAAAACAAAATTTAAAATCTCTGTAAAAAAGAGGAAGACCTAAAAAGAAAATATTTTCATTAATGTATTCACAGTCGAAAATGAAAATTCTCAGCAAGACTTGTATCCTTATCCATAAACATATATTGCTAAGTTTTACCTTCACAGAATATCTACTTTAAAACACCACTACCATTTATTTGTGAATATATGTATTGTTGATTGTATTAAAAATTGATAAAATGAAATCGGGATGATAACTTTTTATTGAAAACAAAACTCATCCATTAAAAAATATATTTAGAGACAATATATTTCGACGGATCAACCCTCATCTTCAGGTCACTAAGTAATAATCAATTTACTTGTATATAAATACAAAAATGATGATGCTCACACAGAATGCATTTTGACAGTTATTGGGAGAGAATGTCGCGTGAAGCATTGTGACGTTACATTGTTCACGATGAATACATTGGTCACGTTGCCCTAAAATCAATGTTCGATCGACAGTCTCAACCAGCTTATTGAGAATTTTTGATTAGCATGATTTCATGCAATCGATTACATAATTATCATTTTTGTATTTACAGTGTCGCTCAAATTAATCCGTTAGTTCAATGTTTTTCATATTATTTAAATTTGTACAAAATTTACCAAACCAACCATTCTTGAAATTTTACATGTAACTAACTTAAACATTGAGTCAATTTATCAATAAAAATACCTCATAAAAATTAAAAATTGAAATATTTATGTAAGATTTTCAAAAAAATTGGTCGCTCAATTTAATCCGTAATTAAGTCATATCAATAAAATTTTATCATTTCTGTAAACATTTATTAAATTATAATTACATTATTCTTTAAGAAACCAAGACAATGAAAATCCTAATAAAATTTTATTAGAAAAAGACAGACCAAATAACGGTTATTAATATTTTATGGCCCTCCTTTTGCATCAATACAAGCTTGAATTCGTCGAGGCATACAATCGATGAGACCATGACAAGCAGCCTTAATGTCTGGATCATTGCTCCATATATCTATTATTGTATTTATGAGTTCTTCTTTGGTATTTATATGCAAAATGTGAACTTTTCTTTTGACAAAAGCCCATAAATTCTCTATTGGAGAAAGATCTGGGCTATATGGAGGCCATTTTAATACAGCAATGTTCTGGTTTTCTAAAAATGAAGTCACAGACTTGGACTTATGACACGGAGCATTATCCTGCTGAAAAATATCAATCCCAAATGAATGACGTTCATTAATTATGGGTAACAGGTTCTTTTTAAGGATATTTATGTACTTTTCTGAATTCATGGTTCCTTCAACTATTTCTAAGTTCCATCTTTTGAAAAGCAGCCCCAACCCATAATTCGTTTAGGAAATGGTCGATATTGCCTTGTGTGTTCATTTTGAATTAGTTGGTCTTTTCTTTTTCTTATATATTGTGCCGTGGAGGACATATATCAAAAGCAGATTCATCGGAAAAAAGAACCTAAAATTTAATGAAAAAATTATTACATAATATAACCATTATTTATTCTACCTTCTTCCAAAGAAAACATCCCACTTTTCGTACAATTTACACCATTTATATCGTACATCTTTTTAGTGCTTTAGACAGTGAAGGTGATATAAGAGGTCGGTATGAAGATAAACCACTTCTTATTAATGATCGTTTGATGGTATTAAGATTCACATTCATGGCATTCAAACCAACAGCAGTTTGTATTCTCCTTGAGGTTGCTTTAGGATTTCTCAAAGCTTGCTTCGCGAGTGCCCTGTCAATTCGATCAGATATTTTTCTTTTTCTAGCACATTTTCCATTTCGTTGTGCTCTAATTTGACCGATTTCTTTGTATCTTTTTATGATACCCGATATCGTTGATCGAGGGATATCAGTATGCAATGAAATTTGAATCTGTGCCTTCTCATGATATTTTTTAATAATTATTTCACGGATAGATAGTGGTGTATCCTTAAGGGCAGAATATCATTAAATAATATAGATGATCAGTATCATGTATAATAAAAAAAACAAAATTTTATTGATATGACATAATTACGGATTAAATTGAGCGACCAATTTTTTTGAAAATCTTACATAAATAACGGATAACATGAAATAGTAGGACACCTACTATTTTAATAGTAGGTGGAAAAAAATTGAAAAGGCGCCCAATATTGGTTTACACCTACTATTTGGTGCTTTTGTTTTGAACTTGTCTTAAACTTGAAAAATAAATAAGAATTAAACTGGAAAAATAAGAATTTATTCATCATAGATAATAAAAGCATCATCAGTTAATATTTCAGCTTGAAGATAAGCCGTGAGTCCACCAGGAATAACTATCAACTTAATATTCCTTTTCATACAATGATTTTTAACTGTTTCACTAATATGAGCTATACACGAATCCCATACTATACATTTCCCTTCAGAATAATCCACACTCGGAAACATCAAGTTAATCCATTTAATAAGGATTTCTTGATTAACCCATGCTTTATCTTGTGCTACACTATAA
>MQRK01216208.1:30118-46007 GCA_001938485.1 Girardia tigrina
TATATATATATATATATATATATATGATTCTTCAGACTTTTATAAATTGAAATTTTCAATAATTTTATTGAATTCATTTTAATGTTATTTAAAAAAAGACAGTCATTTTGTATTATTCGATTTTGTTTTGCTCTAATGAAGTGAATTGACTGAAGAGCATTTATTCAGCAAAAGCATCATGATCAAAAAATTTTTTAATATCAATTAATATTAAAACCTAATTTTTCATAGAAAATTAAAACTTTTTCATCAAAATTAAATATTAAAATTTTGTATCATTTTCTAATTAAAAATTGCATCAAAAATCATTTTGACAAACAAAAAGTTCATTTATAATAATAAAGAATGTAAATATAATTAACCGAAAAATTTTCATTTTAATATGAAATGTCAATTTAAAATGAAATAAAAGTAAAAAATAAAGAAAAATTTTTTATTGATTTTAAATCATTGACAGATTTTATTTCTTTTTAATCAAATTATTTTCAGATTTTTTAAACAACTATTTTGATTAATAATAATCATAAAAGCTGCTATTACGGTGTTTATATTGGTCATATATGTCGCCTTTTCCATTCCTTGCTTGGGGTCTTACTTTAAGTGACCATTGTCAGCGAGATGGGACCATAATATTATATTTAGTTAATAAGTATTGTTAATGTCCAATAATAAATTTTGGCCCTTAAGAGGGCCGTATTTCTTTCAAAGCTTGTGGAATTCTTAGCCAACTCTCCCGACAGCAGCAGTTTCACTCCCCCCCTGGATCTCTCTGCTCGTGATCGTTGACTTCTAGTTGAATTGCGCCAGTCGACTGGCCTCACTTGCAATTCGCTCTAACACATCGTTCACGAGACTTTTCATGATCGAAATGGCTTTCTCGGAGATGCCAGTGTCTGGGTGCACCTGCCGCAGCCATAATTTTATCATTTGTCTTTCTTCTTCCATTTTCGATTCCTCATTGTCGACAATTTCGATTTTGCTTTTCTTGGATTTTCTTTCTTCTTTTACGGACATTTTACGATTGTCTAAACAATTTTTTCTTTATTTTTTGTTTGATTGTTTGTTTTACAACAATTTCATTATCGTTATAGATATATAATTCGCAAATCGATTTTCATTAACTTTTTATTCCATAACAATTACAATCATTAATCATTAATTCGTTTAAACAAACGAATGAATCAAAACGATTTAAAATTATTAATATACACACACACACATATATATATATATATATATACAATGTTTATTTTAACCTTTTTTTTAATAAATAATTTTTTACTTTTTCGATTTGAATGAAAATTTTAATTCATTCCGAAACAAGTATAATTATTAAAATAAATATTAAATAAACAATAAATATATCACATGGTAATATCAAAATAATTAAAGAATTATAAATTTTTTTAAAAAGTATAATTTTTTGTCTCATCGGACAATAAAACGTATTTATTCTCCGAAGATAGTTCAATATAGCGAGATGTGTTATTAAACATACGGAAAATCAAAGAAACTCTTCTTTCTTTTCAATAAGAGAAAAGTCAAAGTACTCTCGATTTTCATTCCCTACAACACCGCAGTCATATTTTCGTCGCTATCTACCAATCGATTTTGTCCGGAGTCCAGTTACAGGCATTAGTACAGATATCGATCCCTGAAAGGAAGTTCCCTGTCATGTAAACTGTAAGTAGCGTTTATGCTACTTTAGTTATTACCACAATGAAGATTCATAATTTAACACCAAAATTTTATTAATGATAATAATTCACATAATTAAACAAATTAACTTTTATTGATTAGGTCCCTCAAACAATAATAACAATAATTATTATTATTATTAAGAACACCAATATAATTTTTCACATTTTTAATTTAATCATATTTTAATTGTCTTTGGGACAATTCTCAGTTAAGCTTTCGTAATTCGATACCAGCTAAATTGATACGATTTTTAATTATGAATTGTTTTAAACAATTATTTGAGCAATTTTTTATTATATATTTAAATTATTTTTTAGATTTGAGTTTTTAAATTTTACTTTAATAATTTCTTCAATAATTTTATCAAAAATTATTTTAATTAAAAAATGATTTTATTTAAAACATCTATTGAATTGATTTAACTGTTTAAACTTATTTATTTTATCAAAATTTTTAATATTCAAATATTTAAAGATAAGTTATTTTAGTAGTTTTAATTTTTAAATCTTAGGGTGTAAGGTAAAAAAGTAAATCCTCACGGAAATCAAAAATACCAATTTTTTAGTTTGTGGGGAGAAGCACATTTTCAAATACTAAACTTAACATACAAAATTCAATATACTAAATTTAAAAGGTTTTTTTATCCAAAATACATTACAAAATCCAAAATTTATTACCATATCCTAAATTTGTTTACAAAATCCAAAATTAAAAAAAATATTTAAAATATAACAAATTTTTAAAATTTGTTTATTTAAAAGAAATTAGTAAAATTTTAAAGTATAGAAAATATTATCCTTTGTGATAATGTTCTTGTAATAATGTTATTTTAAAATTTGTTTTTTAGATCCAGACATGATAGAACCAAAACGATATCATGCTAAAATTTGGAAAATGTTGGATCATATTTTTAATGTTCATGATTGGAGAAAATCGGACTACGTATACCTCACAGGAAATATTTACTGCTTATTATTATTAGAAAAACAAAAATGTTAAAAACTATCAGGCCGATTTGCGAGTGGATTTCATAATGAACAGAGAGAATATTACATCCATTAGCTACAATGATCATATAATGGGATGTTCAAATGACTAACACGATGAATCGAACAACCGGATCAATAAAGAATTAAAAGATAGGGATGGCGCATTATTTGACTCAGGTATTATGAGATCACAGCTGATACAAAGGGTTTTTATAGCCGAACACATTACTATGCTTATAAGAATAATATCAAGTATCATATGTAGGTATAAGAAAAGGTTTGTGACTGACAATAATGATTTTTCAAAAGACGACATCATGGAAATGTGTTTGAATAATAAGTTTACTAATGATAATAAACCATTTATACTGGCCCATTCTATAGAACACACATTAGAGTATTTATATCAATTAAAAAGAATATTGAATTACCGAGTTAAGCAACAAATTTACACTTTGATGGAACTTATAGATCAAAGTTTAATGAATTGTAATTGGATTTTCAGACTTAAACAGAAAGTCAATTTGCTCCGGAATATGTTTTGCTCAGTACGAGGATAAAACAACAATTTTATGGATTTTAGAGGAAATTAAAGAATATTTATCAAAATATTCGCTAATATATTCATTTAAGAATGTTATTGGTGATAATGCTGAAGCTATATCATGCGCCGCTAAAGATTTCGATCACAGTCTTTTGTGAACTAACTGTTGGGCGCACATAAAAAGATTAATTGATGCGAAGGTTAAATGTTTAGATTCATCATTAATGAATGAATTTATCTATGATATTATTTTTATTCAAAAGTTAACTGATAAAAGAGTATAAAACCACCTAAAAGATCTTTAAAATATAAAATATGGTTTCTTTAATCATACCAGAGAATTCATTGAAATGTTTTTAATAACTACATTTCTAACAATGGAAACTGGTATGAATCGTGTGATGTGTTTTCTCCTTCTACAAAAAATGCGATTGAAAGGTTTAATTTGCTAATTAAAGAGAAATTTACTAATTAGAAAAGTTTAAATTTTAATGAATTTGTCATTATTTGTTTTGAGATAATGATCGATTTTGCTAGTAAGTCTGTTACTTTAGAAAAATCGTATATAATAAATCGGAGTTAAACCTAGATTCAATGCTCAAGTTTAAATTGATTAGGTGTTATGAAAGAGAAGAAGTTATTCTATGTTAAATATCATAGGAAGAAAATAGCGAAGATGTTTATTTACAGTTTCATGGATGTTATGTGTCACCACATTCTCGGTTTTTTTGTGTGGAGTAATTTTGGCGATTTTTATAGTTTGGGATTTTTCACATATTTTGATTTTTTGCATGTGAATTTTTCTCAATGAGAATTTGTGTAAATGGTTGAGAAAACTTTTTTTTAATATTTTTTGTGTGTGCTGAGCAATTTGAATCGTAAATGTTTGGAACTAACTTTGAGAAATTATTTTAGTTAATGTAAAAATTTTAATAATTATTATTTAAAAAAACATTCGTTTGTAAATTTGCAGTGTATTTTCTTTACAAATTTTCTTGGACAAATTTTCCATTTCAAATGTCGAATATTTTTTCTGACTTGTTTAAATAATCATTTAGTGTACGAAGTCAACATTTCTTAAATAAAGCTTTCAAATTATCGTTTTAAATATTTGAAATAATTATTGATTATTTGTTTGCCACAGAATATTATTGTCGTGACAAACTGCTTTTTCGTTGCTTTTGCAAAAACTGATTGTCGTTTTCGGTTCTTTCATCGAATCGATCGCATCGAGTAAACAGACAAATAAAAATTGACACGATTTAAATTTGATACGTGTATCCTTCTTTCATTATCATTCACCATAATACGATCTAATTTTCGCGGTTTTCTCCAACACAAAAATGAACAAAATTCTTCTATTAATCGCAATCGGCATAGCGATCTGCAACGCCAACGAGAACTCGGCCAAATTATTGGTGTCAAAATCGATAATCAATCCGTATTTGGTGAAAAAGAAAGACATAATGATTCTCTATGAAACTTACGACATCGGATCGAGTACCGCATCAGATATCGAATTGAAGGATGAGAACTTCCCTCCGCAATATCTCGGATTCGTGATGGACAGGCTGTCAAGGCGGTGGCCCCATCTGGCCCCGAGCAACAACCTGACCAGCGCCGCCGTCATCCGGCCGAACAGTGCCGGTTATTTCAACTTCACAGCGGCTTACGTGAGCTACAAGACGAATACTACAATGGAGAATTTGGGTATTTGTGTTTCTTACTACAAATCTCTAGAGTACATCTCAAGGAAAAATTAACCCACTGTCCTTCCCCTTCGGTTTGCAATCCACGTGATGAGCTTATTTATCCGCGATGCTCTCCACAATGTTAACTTCCTGAAAACATCCTTCCATATTTAGAAGGGTGTTGTATATCGTTACTGCGAGACTCAGTGGATTAGTGTATTCGATCGACTTACTGACTTGAAGAAGCATTTGTGCAAGCTCGATGGCTCAGATAATCCTTCCGTGTTAAACAGCGTGGGCAATGTTATTGTGGCTCTATCTCCATTCATGGAAGACCTGAACCTGGCAAAAAAGCAGTAATTGGTCCTCTGTATACAAAGCATTCTCCAATGTTGTAGCTATATGAGAAACGTCTTTTTTAAATAGATAGAACTTTTTTCCCGATTTCAAGCAATTCGTTGCCGACCGCAAATTCTATTCCGTTATTTCAATTCCGCGACGACTGTTACTATTTTTGGAACACAAAGTGAAGACCATCCCTGTGGATGAGGATGCAGTTAAAAGGTAATTAGTGTGCAGAAACTAATTCACTAATCATTGAGATCATCCCTATCTGATGATATTCTCTTTATTCGTTATAATCACGTGTATAAATATAATTTTTTCGGTTAACAGACCTGTATGAATTATTGTATCAATCCTGATACAGTTATCACAAAACTGAATCACTAGTGACAGTCTTTCTTCCATGGCTTTTAAAACTGATTCATGAGTGAATGTTAAATGTGTTAAGTATGATTAAAAATAAATTTAAAATTAAATTTTAGTATATTTTTTGTTTACTTCATGTAAAATTTGAGGGCATAAACAGAAACTGCTTCTGTTTTTATTATATATTCGCGTACCTTATTTAACAAATTATAAATAACATGTTCGTTTCTTAATAATTTGATTTTAACTTTGTTTGAGTCTCTATTTTCATTGTATGTAAGTGTCATGTTCCTTATTTGTATGAATTTATAATGTTATATGAGTAGTTAATGAAATAGCCCGTAGCCAGTTGATCTGTGACCCGTGGCTCGTAAAGAAATGCCGTCGCCCGAGAAGAGCGCCCCGTCAGGTACGGGCCCCACCCTAGCTCATAACTCATCAATGGATTATTATTACAGATCAATTAGCTGTTGATGTGCTGGTTATTTTTTAAATCTTTTTTTTGCATTTTTTGGATGACGGGATTTCTAAAATTTTAATTGTACGAAAATTTAGGATTATCGAATTTTCTCTGATAAATTAGTATGCGAAATCGGTTATTTGCATCCCAGTTATATATAGTGGATGTACTCTGCGCGCCATCTACACACATTATCTAAAAACGTGTCAGTTACAAGTTTGCTTTTTTTAATTTGAATAAAAATAGTTCGGTAGTCATTACTCGTGACTGAAACTTTGAATTTGATTATTTAAACAGAATTCTTTTGTTCCAATAATGAATAGAACAAAAACAAAAATAAATTTCAATAACAATCTAGTAATAAATTTAAAATGGGCCTAGCATGATCACGATATTTTTGAGCTTCACTGCGCCTCTGTTACTACTGGTCAGGCTCTGGGGAAACCTGGGGACTGCATAGAACAAATGATAATAATAATAAAGAACTACATTATAATATACTTTTAAATATTACAAATGTTTTTAGAATCAAAAAAATTAACATTAAATTAATTTTCTTTTGCCTTAAGTGATAATTATTCTGATTTATGAAAAAAAAGAAAATTAGTAAATAAATGTTTTAATATTTTTCATAATATTCAACTGATAGTTGAAACTGAATATTCTTTTCATAATAATTAATTTTTTTTCTAATGCATCATTTACAACTGAAAGATTTCCCAGACGAATCGACTTTGCATCACTGAATCCGGGCCGTACGCAAATTATTTTTTTCTTTTTTAACACTTCTTCAAATATCTCTTTTTACCGTGAACGATTTCCTGAAAATTATTTTCTTTTTGAACAATTTTCAGTTTATTTGAAGCATTAAATTTATTATATTATATTTCCTAAATCAATCGTTGACTTTTAATTACATATTATCTATATCATCAAAATTATCTTAAATAAAATTTAGAAGACTAAATTAAATATTAAACAATATTACAAAATAGTGAAACATACAGGGGAAATTTTTCTAACGAAATGTTACTAACTTGGCCAAAAATAATTATTGGAATAAGAATATAACTAGGGTGCACAATTCACCACGGCATGTTATGTGTCGCCCGGGATACTTATACAACCAAATAATAATAAAAGTAAAATAAATTTATATTGTTTCTTTTCTTATTTCTATTCATTGGTCAATTGCATTTAATATTCAAAGAAATATATTAAAACATTCACATTTCATTTATTGTTAAAATAACCGCACTGTAAATTCGAAGATTTGTGATATCGCAATAGTCACAACACCAATCCATAAGGTTACCGAACTCTTATTCAGGTGCTTAATAGTGCTATTGGCCAAACTCAAAGATGAATTTTACTAAGTCAAATTTAAATAATCAACTTAAAAGCTTAAAATTTACCTTTCCAAAAAACAAATTCAATATATAAAAATGTTTTAATTAAAAACATTTGGAAAAGACATTATTTAAACAGATAAAAATGAGGAATAAAGATTTTTAATTTTCCTCCGCTTTTTTAACTGTTCATTTAAAATTTCCTAAAATTTTCATTTGTTTTCCGAACCCTTAATTCGAATGTTAAGAATCTTTGACAAATTTGGCTTAGTTTGTCCAATTCTTCCAACAGCGGTACTTTCTTTATAAATGTTTTCTTGAACCAATTTTTGGATTCCACATCTGACTTTGGTTTCTTACCATCTTCTATCGCATTTCACCAAAGAATTTTCGCTTCGTCTATCAACAAATAATAACACATTTACGAGAATGTTAACCTAAAAAATTCTGAGCATTGGCATATATCTGTATATCACATTGGAACTTCTTCAGAATCTACTCCATTGTACTCCTTCATTTTCTTCTTGAGGATTTTTTTAAAGATTGATTGGAATACTTTGAAATAACTTTGATTGGAATACTACCGTGGTCGCCAATCTCCAGGTTTCAATTCAGAATTCATAATATCGACAAGTAGAATATATTTAATAATTATAATTTTTTTAGAATACTTAATCAAATAAATAATCACAACTTTTACTAAAATGGTTTGTGATATAATTTTAATAAAAAATATTACATAAAACTATATTATTACATAAACTAAATATTATTTAAATTATATGATTTAATCCTAATAATAATATTTTAATAATTTCTATATCGGAAATTTAAAAGTATTTATGAATTACTTGGATTTAACCACAGTAGGCTAATTCCGCAGCAGTTTGGAGGAATCCGCGGTGTGGCGCTTCATTCTATTAAAACCATAAATTCCGCGGCGCTACGAAATATTGTGCGCCTTGAATATAACTAATTTATGAAACGGATACTGATTAATTTATCCTGTTCAAACTATAGTATGTAAAGACGCGCTTTCTGTGTACCTTCCAATATTTTATATTCGTGGGTAAGTGTATAAAATTTAAGACTTACAATCATTACCTAAATTGTGTATGAAGTTTCATATCATTGATCGACTATTTTGTGGTGGTTATCGATTGCTATTATTTTTGTAACATTAATCTCTATCGTAAAAGCAATAGAAAAACAATCCTTTTTGTTATGGTTTGGCAACTTATAGCAGTTAAAGATTACTCATATATATATTATATATATATATATATATATATATATATATATATATATCACATATCTCACATACTCATATATCTGAAGTTGATCCCTATTGTTGCATTTTCACTTAATTTTAAAATTAAATTAATTTTTATCCAATGATTATTTGTTCGTAAGACATTTATAATGAATATCAGGAGATTCAAAAATTGTTTTTTCAGAAAATAAATTATTAAGGAGTTCTAAATCACTCCCAACTGACAGACATATCCAAATCAGTAGTTTTAAAAATTAAAAGTGTTAGAAATATTTCGAATGTTTGATGTTTTATATTGATTTGTAATTGCTTCTCTCCTATCCAGATGACTGATTTATATTTTAATTCTGAAAATATGTAATGTTACAATTCATTTCTAATTTAAAATGATTGTAAAATTTTAAATTAGTTGATAAATTTTATTTACATTTTTTAAATAAATAAATTAAGTATATTATTGCTTAAATAATTAATATTCATTTTAATTTTTAACAAATTAAATTTGTAGTAAATATTTTAATTGATTATTCAATCTCTATTTACTTAGAATCTGTCTGAGATAATAGAATCAAAGTCATTAGACGATTAGAAGGATGCAAATGTACGAAAGCTTTGATAGAGATTAGTCAATCTTACAATAGTAATAAAATGTGGAAAACCACATTGGTGTTCTTAATAAATAAACTTACAAATTGCGAAAGTTTTAAAGGCCATGTTATGGTAATTAACGTAAGAAAATCTGAAAGTTATAAGATTATTACAGGATTTCACATCTTTTCTCAGATGATGTAGTTTGTCTGTTCCGAAATTGTTTGAGAAACTGTAGAAGCATTTTTCCTTCAGCGATATCATGTTTCAATTATCAATTTATTTTAAACAATATAAAAAATATTTCATGATATTATACAACATGGTAAAGCAAAGTAAATGAAAAGGAAAATATTTTAGACATTACTTATCATGCTTTCTAAAAACATTTAATGTTTTGAAGTTTTGTAACGGTTGAATATCAGTATGTTTCACCCATTACAATGGTTCTTCCAGTGTCACACGGAATTATTCCATTTTCTTTCTTAATCATTCCATTTTCCTATAGGAAAAATGACTTTTTTCATAATACGGGTGGATTATATCCATCTCGGTGAAAGTTGCATTTCAGTATTTCATTGAAATTGAACATTTTGATAACATAAGCGTTAGATTCGATATCTGGAAAGGGGTTTCAAGAGCTCACTCAATAATTAAAAATGTCGGTTCTAACAGTAACCTCAGTAAATGCGCATTGAAAGCATAAAAGAGGATGATTTGAAACCTTCCAGAAGGAATACTTATACGTGACGGTATTGCGTCGGAAAAATATTTAAAGCAAATAACAATCATTTTTCTTGATATATCTTTCAACGATTATTTGATTTTGTTAACCGTTGAAAACTCATTATACAATGGAACCGGACTTATGTCCTCGTATTGCTCGCTTACTTTCCGTTCAATCGCAAACGACATCAGGTCGGCGCACGCATAAGACGCATTTTGAAAATAAATGAGGACAAAAATTATTTTAACAACACTTGTTTAAAATTAATACTTCAATAACACAACTATTAACTAGAAATTTCCAGAAATAACTGGAAATAAGTTCAACGTTGCTTAAGAGACATTATTTTAATCATTTTAATTCACTTTTTGTCAAAGAAATTCCAAATTTTTTTTAAATTTTAACACTATTCTCTTAATCAAGTTCTATATAAAATGCTCATAACATTTTTCTTAACATAAGTATTTTAATTGATATATTATTTGACTGATACCCCTGAAATCCATAAAAATAAGAAATAAGACCTTGGTCATGATGTATTGACAATGCATTTTTTAATAACACTTTAACAGTAATTTTACTTTGAATCAATAAATAGGTTACTCCATCATTTCATGAAACATTACAAAAGAGCTTTTTATTCATTTATTTGACAATTTATCTTTTAGAGCAACAGAAGACTTTCGAATTTGAGTTGTAACAGTTTTGAGACTTTGGCTGGATTGCAATTCGAAAATCTGAGGAACCATCAAATGTTCACCAAAACTGGACTCTACAAAAATGGTGTAGTGGCCATAAAACCCATTCGGCATGGTAAAAGAATCGAAATTAACAACGCTCTTCTAATTCAAGTGAAAAAAGTAACATTTAATTGATATTTTAAAGCTTTTAAATGTTTCCTTACATTAGATTAAGGATCTAAATAATGATCATATCTGCAGATTTATTGGAGTATGTTTGGATGTTCACCACAGATGTATCCTGACTGAATACTGCCCTAAAGGTAGTCTTCAAGATGTATTAGAAAACGATCAGATCAAATTAGATTGGATATTTAAATTCTCTTTAATTCAAGACATTTGTAGAGTAACTTATCCATTCTTTAAAGTAATATTAATTTATTAAGAGATTTTTAGGGAATGATATACTTACATGCCAATCTTGGACCCCATGGAAATTTAAAGAGTTCAAATTGCCTGATTGATTCGAGATTTGTTGTGAAAGTTACAGATTTTGGTTTGCAAAAATTGAGAGGAACAAAAGATTATTTATTAGAAGAAAATCCTTATTCATATTATAGAAGTAGAATAAGAAGATTGTCAAAACAATATTTTCATAATTTTGCTTTTAGATTTATTATGGACTGCTCCTGAAGTACTGCGCAACCCAACTGCTTTTTCTGGTGGAACATTGAAAGGAGATGTTTATAGTTTTTCTATTATTTGCCAAGAAATTATTTACAGAAATGGTGTTTTCTATCTTGGTGAGTTCGAGCCGACAATGGAGCCACATGATATTGTAGAAAATGTTAGAATGGTTCGATCAATTCCATTTAGACCACATATCGGAAATGAAATCGAAAATTATGAAGAAATAGATTCCTTGGTCAGACATATGTGGAGTGAAGATCCCAACCAAAGACCTGAAATGAGGAATATCAAAATGATGTTAAGAAAATTTAACAAGTAACACCTATAGTTTTTTTTAATGAAAGCAATTATAGAAATTAATTTTTTTGCAGTTAAACTTAGAATTGATCAAACGTTGACTCATTCAAATGCCTTAATAAAAATAACCAATAGAGTTTCCTTCCTGGTATTACGTCTATTAAGAACACTAATATGATTTCCAATACTTATAAAGACATCACAACTCGAATTGCCTTCTCCACAAAACCTTCGTAGTTATAAATCGTTCCTCATTGATGATTTAAAAATTTATTTCTAAATCTCGAATTATTCGAAGAAATTTAAATTACAATCTCTTTATAAAATAATTTTTAATTATTTTCAAAAATATTTTTTTAATTCATTTCAAATATATTATATATGATTAAATAAATCTTTACGTTATAATATACTATTAAAATATTATTATATATTTATTGATTAAAATATAATTATTTAATTTTACATTTGTTATTTACATTTCAAAATTGGCCGAATAATCTGACGGTTCAAAATAATATATCAATAAAAAATTAATCTTCCATCTGAATGAGAGAAACACAATCATAAAAACATATCAAACACAACCTACGATAAACGTCATTCTAAAGGTTTTCCTCACAACGACATTCCAATCATTATTAAAGTTTTACACATTTCCAAGTGGGCCTCCTATCTCTGTCGAATGGTATTGAGCCACTAGGCTCTTTAGAGGGTCCACTCAAATTAAAGAATCACTAGCAGTACCCCGATAGACCTCCTACGGGGTTGGATAGTTTCGGTCGCCGAGATCTTTTCGGCTGCACTGTGAGAAACGACCACCCATGGGTTATATATCCATGGTTCTGCCTATCTTTGGCTGTATTCGAGGACTTTGTACAGCCGCGAAAGGGACATCTGAATTGTAGTTAGAAATGTAGGAAGAAAGGTCATAGAATGTTATTTTGCGTTTAGTCAAACTTTTTTCCATTGATGTATAAACAGAAAAATATACGATCATCTTTATATGTAAGATTAATATTTGAATAATTGAACAACTTCATAAATTTATCATGAAAAAGAATTTTGAAAGAACTTTCAAAAAACTAAACTTTAAAAAAAATTAGAAACATTCGGAATATCGTTTTCTAGAGATGCATTGAAAAATAGTATATACAATTATTTATTGAATTTAGTTGTCCTTTTTGAATTTTTAATATTTTCGAAGATTTTATCAAAAATTTCATTCATGAAAGATTTCAGAAGAGATAGGAGATTCTTCATAGAAAAGTGATCTTAATTCTTGAAATTATTCATTACAATACGTCTTTTAAAAAAGAATCTATTTTTCCTTTTATTATTTTGTTGATCAAATCGTTTTGATAAAAGTACTTGTTTTCTATACGAATTTCTATTTCGGAACGACTGTTATACTGCCCCCACATATTATGTAATCTTTTTAATTTAATTAATTTATTCTTTACTTTATTTACTTTTAATTCATTTATGTAATAATTGATTTATTGATTCACTAATTCATTTATTCAATGATTGAATAAATGAATTAGGGGAATAACTGGCGGAATGGATTAATAAAATTGTTAATTAATTAATAAAAAATGAAATAATTAATTATTAATTGATTGAAGTTCAATCAAATCAAATTTAATCATTTATTTGTTAAATAATTTATTTAATAATTCATTTAATAATTAATTTATTCTTTACTTTAATTAATTATTTAATGAATAAATGAACTAATTTAACAATGGATAAATCATTGAATAAATAAATTAGTGAATCAATTCTTACATAAATGAATAAAAAGTAAAGAAAGTAATGAATAAATTAATTATTAAATAAATTATTTAACAAATAAATGATTAAATTTGATTTGATTGAATAATTAATTATTTCATTTTTTATTAATTAATTAACAATTTTATTCATCCATTCCGCCAGTTATTCCCCTAATTCGAAACGAAATTATATAATCTACATAGATTACATAATTTGTGGGGGCAGTATAACACTCGTTCCTCTATTTCAAATCGTCCACGTTTTGTATTGACTGACATTAAAAAAATAGTTTTTACTTTTAAATTAAAAATTCTCGAATTTTTAAACTGGAATTGATGCAGTTAAACAATCACAAAAAAATGGTACAAATAAATTTTTTTACCTGAAATGTATTTTAGCTTTCTAAATTTTGAATATTTTTTTTCAAATTTAAAATAATTTTTTTATTATTTTATTCAGAAAATTAGTAATTTATCTATTTAGGTCTGGTGATTCAGGAAATATTCTGGATAATCTCTTGTCAAGAATGGAACAATATGCAAATAATCTCGAGGGCCTGGTGAACCAGAGAACTGAACAATATCTTGAAGAGAAACGCAAAGCTGAAGATTTACTCTATTCCATGTTACCTAAGTAACTTTTGCTTTTGAATGTATTGTTAAATACTTTTCTCAGATCTGTTGCAAGGCAACTCATTAGAAATGAACCAGTCACTGCAGAAAGTTTTGAAAATGTTACAATTTATTTCAGTGACATTGTTGGATTCACAAGCTTATCTGCTGAATCGACTCCCATACAAGTCTGTATCCTTCAAAAAGGTTTTGTTTCACAATTTTCCCTTAGGTTATCGAGTTACTTAATCATTTATACACAACATTTGATTCAATTCTTGAAAATTATGATGTTTACAAGGTTGAAACGATTGGGGATGCTTATGTTGTTGTATCAGGTCTACCTCAAAGAAATGGCAATCTTCATGCTAGAGAAATTTCTCGAATGAGTTTGGCATTTCTAAAAGCATTATTTACATTCGAAATACCTCATAGAAAAGATAGACGATTGCAAGTTCGAATAGGAATGCATTCAGGTATTGGTAGAATTAACTTTTTTTATTTTGTATAAATTAATTATCAGAACTTTTATTGGTTGAAATCAATTCTAAACATTAAAAAAAGTACCAATCAAATTTATTTTTTTAAAATGTTAAATTACAAAAAAATAAGAATTACATTTGAAAATTTTAATATTACATTTGAAACATATTTTAAAGATTTGTCATATAAAATTGAATTATATTATTTTCCAATATTATGAATCAAAGAAAATACCAATCAGCCATCTGGGTAGGAGAGACACAATCCATTTTCCTCACAATATGCATTATTTTGTAAAAAGTAAATTAATTTAAATAAAAAATTGAAAATTATTAAAAAAAAATTATAAAATAAATAACAATATTTTTAATCAAAAATAGATTCTCTTGAAAAAGATTATAACAATGAATGTTCAAAATTAGATATGATATATAATCAATATAACAACATAAATAATTTTATAAATACAATGTATAATTCCAAGAATAAATATTAAATATTATGATAATATACACATGATGAGTTAATTAATTTTCATTTCGTTGATTGAAATTAAATTAATTTTGTTAGGATAAGAGAATATATATATATATATATATATATATATATATAAATGAATAACAAACGCCATTTAAAAAGTTTTTTATTTGTCAAAACATGTTTCGCAATTACGGCATCATCAGTTGTGAAGTAAATTTCAGATTACAAGTCATTTATATGGCACATTGACTATTACGCAATTAATCTTTTTTTAATTAATATTAAAAGATTTTAATATGATTGGATAATTCACTTTGAACATTTAAGCATGGTTTTAAATGCTTTATTAATAATGCCTCAGTGACTATCCTGTCATAATATGTGTCAAAATTTTTCTTCAAAACTGTAAATTCAGTTTCATAGTTAACTTTAATAATTTTAATTTTTTAATAATGAATGGTACATGCAAGTTGATGAAGTGGCAATGGGATCTCCATTAGCACTTTTATTGGCTTCAAAATTTCATCAAAGTTTGGAGAAAAAATTCAATTTTTTTGAAGGAAACTTGCCTTTATTTTACACTAGATATGTCGATGATATCTTCTTGATTTTTGAAAATAAAAACCATATAGATAATTTTTTACAATTTATGAATCAACTTCATCCAAATATGAGATTTACCAGTGAAGTCGAATCAGGGGGCAAGATTTCATTTCTGGATGTATTAATTGAAAGAAAATCGAAGGGCTATGAAACTGAAGTATTTCGAAAGAGTACTGACACGGGTTTATACAATAATCCTATGAGTTTCTGTGATCCCAAGTACAATAAAAATA
>MQRK01216208.1:59548-88631 GCA_001938485.1 Girardia tigrina
GTTGCTTGGCATTGTAGGCAGCTTTTGCACCATAACTTGACATCTCGGTGCATGTATGGCCAGATGACCTTAGTGAGCAAGAGTTCGAAGGTCGCCTTGGAACCTGGATGTGCTAAGTTGTGAACTGCTTTGAATGCAACATAACTGAGGGCGGGGCCCAAACGGGATGTATACATCCTGCGATGGGAGTGTCAAAGTAGATGTGATAACGTGCAGTTGGTCGTTTCCTGAAGATGGCCAGGTCCTTGTCCGAAAAGGGATTCTGTTCTAGTATCTCATGTGTGAATAGGGGTTCGAAATCCAACAACGCAAGTTCTATTCTCGAGAAACAATCGGCCAAAATATTGTCTGAGCCGGTGATAAATTTGATGTCAGTATCAAATAGCGAGATGGAGCGAATCTGCCGCTGTTGACGTGGTGAAGGGCTCTTCATCTGGAAGATCTGTAGAAGCGGTTTGTGGTCGGTGAGTATTGTCGAAGATCTGCCGATGAGTAGATGTTCGAAGTGTTTCACCGACAGAAATAGTCCCAAGAGCTCTCTATCGAAGGTTGAATATCTGGTCTGGGCAGGTGACAGCTTCTGGGAGTAGAATTCCAGTGACTCTGGTGTGTTTCCGTGTATTTGTGTCAAGACCGCTCCAATCGCGATGTTCGATGCATCAGTCGTCAAGGTTATTGGCAGTGCTCCTCTGGATATCTGAGTGTCGTGGAGTGTGCGATATCGTATTTAATCTGTTGAAATGCTTTGATGGCCTCATAAGACCAGGAAAGAGATTGTTTCTTTTGTCCAGAGGACATGTTGGTGAGTGAAGCAACTGTTGCGGATATATGTGGGATGAATCTGCGGCAATAATTGACCAGGCCAAGATAACTGCGCATGGATGTGACTGTTTCCATTCGGGGAAACTCGGCTATGGCTTTGATTTGATCCGCTAAAGGACGGATGCCGTCGGCTGACAAAATGTGTCCTAGGAATGTGACCTGTGTCTGGAAGAATTTGCATTTCGGAAGTTTAGATTGAGCTGGTGCTCGTTGAGTCTGGTCAGTGTTTCAGACAGGTGCTGCTGGTGTGTGTCTTCGTCTGGTGTAGTTACGACGAAGTCGTCGACGTATGCTACTGTGTAGGACAGACCATGGAGCACGCTGTCGATGTGGCGCTGGAACGTCTGCGAGTCGTTGCGCAGGCTAAATGGCATTCTAAGATATTCGAAAAGGACAAATGGTGTGACAACGGCTGTTTTTGGAATTGATGCTTCGTTGACTGGTATTTGGTGATAAGTCTTGGCCAAATCGAGTGACGAGAAGATTTTGCATCCCGCAAAACGTTGCAAAATGTCGATGATTAATGGCAGGCGTCGTGACCTGGTTCAACCCTCTGCAGTCCCCGCATATTTGGATGGAACCATCCTTCTTGGGCACGATCTGGAGCGGTGCTGCCCAGGGTGAACTGGAGCGTCGTACAATGCCCGAAGTTTCGAATTCAGAGAATTCTTTCTCGGCAAGAATTTGCCGTTCTTGACAAAGTTCCCGGCGATGTTGTCATATGGGTGCGCATGGCATGGTGATGATCACGTAATTTGATATGCAACTACCCGAGAATGAGCTCACGGTGGGGTTACCAACGATGTTGGGAAAGTTAAGTAACTGATTGAGGTTAGACAACGACGTACACACTGGAGTGTTGGTTGGTGTGTGACGCGCCGTTGTTGATTGTGGAAGTGAAAGAAGTCTCCGGTTCCTGCAGTCTACTAGCAAACCGAAGTGGACGAAGAAATCTTCCCCGAGAATTGGTTGAGTGACATCGGCAACCGTGAACGTCTATTGGAAAAGGTTATCCAGTGGGGCAAGGTGAAATGACATGTTGACTGAACCATAGGTATGAACGATTGAACCGTTGGCGGCCGTGAGACGTGAGACTGTGCGTCGAGTCTGTGGTTGCACAATTTTGGCAGGACCAAAATGGCGGAGCCCGTATCGATTAAAAATGTTAATCTGGTGGTGCGTGGAGCGGTGACAATTGCATCGCACACAAAAATTCCGCAGCATATGTCATCGTCTTCTGTGTCGGCTGCGAAGACCGAAAATGATCCTAGTTTTTTGACGGTTTATAAGTACAGCCAGGCGCGCATCGTTTCGCCTGATCCCCTAGGCGGGAGTGATAAACACAGACTGTGTCCATTTCCAATCCGTTTGTTTGGTCCTTCCAGGTGCATTCTGGCAGGCATCTCTTTGCCTCGCGGCCGAACTTCGAATGAACCAACACACGTTTGCACTTAGTGATCGATTTCGGCTTGTTGCTGAACGTCTCTGATGGGATTCTCATGACCTCATTGTACTGAGTGCTGTTATTTGTGTTGTGATTGTTTGCATTTGTGTCTGTAATGCCTCAATTTGTGTAGATAGTGTATCTGGTGCTGTGGTTGAGGTTGTTTGTGTCTGTTGTGTGTTCACAGCAAAGCATGTGTTTGATTCGGTTGGTTGTGTGGCCATGATGTTGTCTGCAATTTTGACAAGTTCAGTTACATCGGTGACATTAGTGGCAGCAAGAACGGCTTGAGCCAGTGGTGTAAGTGACCGCAGAAAAAAACGCTTAAGTAGATCGGAATGAGATCCATTAGTGATTTCTGGGTGTATAGTTTCTAAGTCTGTCACGATCTTGTTTAAAAAGAAAGATGGTTTCTAGTGACCAATGTGTGTGATTTGAAGTATGTGGCGAAAATGTCATCGTGTGTGTGTTTCTCGTGTGTGCCGATCGTCGCTATGGGTGATGAAACAGATTGCAGAAGTTCGGGTGGAATAACACATAATGAATGATGGAACATGACGACTTGGCTCGTGTTTCGCTGAATGTGGAACCTCATTTCCAGAATTCTTAACCAACTTTGTGGTGTTCCATCTTTGTCTAAAAAGTACGGTGGCGGTGTTGGTGGTAGTGAAATGGCGTTGATGTCTTGTAGCTGTGTCGTTGAGTTATTCATCACCCCGGTATAGAATCGTTAACGGTTATGTAGGACTGGTTCTCTATACCGTGGTCAAGCCATGTGAGCTGTAGACGCAGTGGTTTTATGTGCCAACAACCAGATTTGACAACCACGGATGTGTGATAATAAGATGGTGGTGTCGTGGATCGATGCTGTGACCGCCACAGATAATTCACATGTTCCCGATTTCATGCGTAAGAAAATATTTATGTGATCACTAACAGTTGGGAACGTGACGCCATGTGTGTTGTACGCAGAGACAAAGGTGTGGTAACATCTTTAGTCACTCAATCCCCCCCGAAAAATCAAAACATTCCATCATCTATAAAGATTTTTTAATATTAATATAATTATTAAAGGAATTATTATTGAAACAATTAGTAAAATATTCATATAAAATATCGAAGACACAAATTCCGGATAATTTATTCTTCAATGAAGAAATGCCAAAATCAATCGGACAAACCTGAAGAGCCATTGTGTCGGTAATCGTCGCAAGTTTAGCGGTGGCTGTCGGTATCCGGAATCTCGGTAAATAGAGTTGAGGGTTGATTTGGTGGACCAGAATGCAGTTTCCAGATCGAAGGAATTTATTTTGGCAACCTGGTTGTGTATCGGTGACGATTGTTGGCTCATATCGAGTCGTCGACATTGCTGAGGCGAAACAGATGAGTGTTGCGGTCGCCGGAATCGGGTTCTTGATAACTTCTGACACCAATAAAAGTGCCACAGTCGAAATAAATTGTTATGAAAAAATATACTTCGAAATGGATAAATTTCGTTTTTAATATTAGTAATATATTAAAAAATTAAAATAAATAGATTTTTCGTTTCAAAATATTAAAAGAGAATTCAAATTATATTTGTAAATCTTTATTTTAGTCACTTATAAATTGAAGTAGTAAAGATATCATAAATGAATGATAATTTGTGTTAAATATTTTAAAAGATACAAATATGTATTATCTCTATATTCGTTTATATTTGGAGAAACTTTAATATTTTGGAAAAAAATGTCACATTATTTAACAATTTTAATTTTTGGCTCTTTGACCACAAAGAGTAAAATATAGATTAATTTGTTTTACAAAATCTAAATATCAATTTTAAAAAAACGTCAAATTTATTTGAATTTTAAATGCAAGAAAATAATAATACAGAAGATAAAAGAAGATTGAAGAAAAATAAAATTGGTGTTTTACAGAAACAAAATACTTTGTTAAGCTTTTATACAATTCTTGTTTAATCTTCAAATAGGATTTAAATGGTCTCTCATATACATTCCATATAGAAACATATGGATATTAAGAACACTAATATGATTTTCGACACTAATGACTATCACAAATATTATAAAACATCGCAATAATGTGAACAATATTGCAAAAAGATTCGAAAAATAAACCATATTTTTGACATGGAATGATGAAAAAATATTGCCCTTGGATGAGTTGGATGTTAGTTGTAACATACGACAAAAATATGGCCGCAGTGTTCATGGGTCAACACCACGAAAAAATGTAACGACGACTAGATCTAAAAATATTGGTTTAAATTAAGTGAGAAACCCTGTAAAATCAGTACTATGATTAATCGCCACAAAAAGTTCTTTTCTATTTGTGCTATCCACATTTTTAATAGAATTCTTCCATTTCGAAAAGACTTCTTCCATATAGTTCCGTTGTAGACAATAGGGTGGCAAATATGCTACATCATGACCACAAAAATTCATAAAATCATTTATTTCTATTCTTTTGTGTATACTACTGTTACCAATTATAAGTTGCAATCCATTGGTGTTATTTTCATGCATCATTTACATTAATTCATGCAAATATAACATAAATCCATCAAGATTATATGATAATTCTTTGATCTTAAAATATACGACTTTTTTTTAGATTTTTGGCCACGTTTTGTCGTGTGCTGCAACTAACTCCAAAATCATCTAAAAACAATATTTTTCGTCATCTCATGTCAAAAAATCGATGCAATATTAAAATTATTTTCAATATTGTTCTTATTATTGCGACGTATTGACACTAATTATTTTTTTTAATGTAAGAATAAAGATAATGCCTTGGCTTAAATTACTTGCGCATCGGCTTCAATCATTTGCGTATTGGCTTACATTAAGTGGGAAACCCTGTAATTAATTTAAAATATTAATTCATTTAATTTTTTTAAAAATTTATAAAAAATTTATCAAATTATTTAAAATTTTGCAATGATAATAAATAAAAATAAACTTCTATATTATAAACTTATAAACTTATAAGTTAAATTAAATTAATTTAAGATTATAAAATTAAACTATTAATCATCCATCTGAGTTGGAAGAGACACAATCCAAACATTCACACACAGGTTCTGATCTATTTGCAGCTGTTGAAACAAGGGGAAGTTGTTAAAACTGAATTATTAATATTAATAAAAAGTCGAATTGAAAATACGTCTGTCACTGTAATTGTTTTTTAAATTTAATAAATTTTAGGTCATGTGAGATATTTGGAATGTTGATGTTTTGTGCATTGTTTGCTCGTTTAAAGGTTGAGTGTTAATTTGCGTTCGTGTCTCTCTTAATCAGATGGACGATTAATATTTTAATTCTTATAATATGAAACTACTTCTTTTAAATTTTGATTTAATATTAAAATTTTTAATTTATTATTATTGTAAATTTTTAAAAAATTAAATCAAATTTATGTTTTAAATGATTATAAAAAGTCATTTTACTTTAACCAATAACATTTAAATTATTTTATTTTAAATAAAATAATGCTTTTCCAGTTAGTTTAGATTTGGGATGAGAAGTATTAAACATTGAATTATGGCTTCAAGTGAGAGCAATACTATTGATTGTCATAGAGGTGATCAAAATTGTGAATGTAATTGTAATCGACTTTCGTTTTTTTAATTAACCAATTAATTTGAATTAAAATATATTTATTTAGTATATATCACTTTTTTTTTCATTTTTTTAATAATCAATATTTATATTTTTTCTTTTAATTTAATATAAATAATTAAATGTTGATAATGAATGGTTGTCAACAAAATTGAAAATTAAAATTGCAATCGATAAATGGATTTACAATTTTAACAATATACGAAAGTATTATTTCGTTTTTGATTCTTTCTCCTTCCTTGGTAGGAGAAGAAGTAGGACAGAAGAAGTTTAAAAACTAAACTTATAGTTCCTCGTCCGAAACAATTATCACTTAATCCAAAAGTGCCGAACATCCGATCTAATAGTCAGTCATAATTCATTTTTTCCAACAATTGACGAAATTATATATTAGAACCAACTAATTCAAAGAATAACCGGAAGCCTCAACTACCAGTTAGAAAATTAAAGAATCCCGGTGTTTTTTAAAAAAAAGAACTGACACAAATAACAAGAAGCCAATCCGAATTATATTTCATTATTTGGCCACATAAGAGTCTCGAATTTATATTACAATGCAGGGAGCAAAGAAGGGAGTGACCGGAACATTAAGTAATATTTCCTTCGTGATTATATATTTTCTCTCCCTCTATATATACTGATTATTATTGTGATTAATACCTTATTTTTTTTCTTTCTGTTGAATTATTTAACCGTTTAATATATAATTGTTAAATTAATTATAAATATTATTGAATTTGTTTCTCGATCAATATTTGCAGAAGTAAATTCACTGATCAATACGCTCCATCAGTTAGTTTAATTCTGCAATAGTAATAAATTTTCTACCCAATGTGTGAGTTCTCTTAACATGGCGACTTCACACCACGTGACTCCGAACATCAAAGATCCAGAAACATTTGATGGATTCAAGTACAAATTAGAGGAATTCTTGATAAGTGTAATAGGTATTCAACAATTATGGGTTAATTAGAAGAAAGGAAAATCCTACTGCTAACACCCTACTTGACTCCAGATGTGATTTTGAGATACGAGAAAGCACCAGGAAGTACTTGCGAAGAGAAACTGCGATCGGCATTTTCAAAAGAAAAATCTATTTTGGACTTGATAAAAGATCTTATAGAGTTAAGAATAAGTTTTGGGGACCCGTCTAATGCTTTCCGTAAAGCAGATGAGATAATTGAAAGACTAGTGGAGAAAAAGTTTGGTAAGAAAGAACTATCAAACTTTTTCTATGCTAATATGATTGATGATGATAACGCCGATCAAGAGATAGCGATTCGAGCTGCAACAAAGACAGAGAAGATTAAAAACATACAAATGAGGATATATGAATACGGTAAAAAGAAAAAAATCACCAATAGAAGCAAAGATCACAAGGAAAGTAAACGATTGGAAAACTGTGGAGAATAAAAGAAGAATACCAAAACCATGGAACGAAGAAGTAAAGAAAGAAAGTGCAAGTCAAAATTTTAAAATCAGAAATTTTTTTTATAGGCTATGTCATGAGGAAGGTCCTGTTCGAATCGTTGGAATGACAGGAGGGATTATTCTAATCAATAATGTAGAGAAAGATTGGCATACATGAATAAGAAACAACATTTGGCGGAGTTAGAAAACAGGGATGATGAAATGGACAGGAGATCATAAATATCTTATAGAAGAAAAGAGAATACAGCAAGAGATTATTCTAGAGGTAAAAGAAGATTTGGAGACGAACCGGGAAATGAGGATGCTTTATCACAAAGAGAGGTGCTCAGTGTGCTTCATTAGGAAATCAATTTAAATGTATATTTGATTGTAAATATGAATGTATGTGTGATTGTATGTTTGATTCATATGAAAATATTCCTCGAGAGATTTGCGAACCTGAATGTGAACATATTGGAAATCGTGAAAAGTGTAATAGTATGAAAATTCAAGATGATAAGAAATTAAATGGTAAAACGGAAATATTGAAGATATCAAAGTTTAAGATAAATTATAAAGAATTAAAAGGATGCCCATGTGTGGATTTTTATGTTGAAGAAAAGTTCATTACCTTTTAAATACCGGAGCCAGAGTAAATGTAATTAAAGTGGAGATAATTAAAAATATGAAAGATATTTAAATTAGAGAAACGAAAAAACGTATCCTTTGCGCAAATGATTCAGAACTGATCAATTATGGAATCATACAATTGAATGTGACTTTAGTTTGTATTAGAGTTTTATGTGGTCAAAGAACCAGACCCCGAAATGATCGCAGCTATAGATCTCTTCGATAAATTCGGAATGAAACCGAAAAGAAAAATAGATCGAAGTGGGGAAATATTGGTGATTAGAGAAAAACCATCAGATGAGGACAAACTAAAACGAATAATGAAAATATTTAACAAGCAAATTGACGAGCAATTAATGAAGAATTGAATAGATTATAAATCAGTATTCATGGCCGATAAGTTGGAAATCGAGGAAACATCATTGACAAAATACAGAATAGACACACACATGGATTCAATACTATTAAAGCCTTATCGGCAACCAAAACATTTTGAGGACAAATTGGATGATGTTATAAAAATTTCGATGAAAATGACAATCGAAAAGTGTAGCTTACCATAGAATTTTCCATTAGTATGTGTGTGGAAGAAGGACAAACAATATATTCGAGTGTATGTAGATTTCCGCCAGTTGAATAAAATAACCGCGTAGAAAACCGCCAATCAAGATTGTCCTCGTTATTGCGCGGGGGCTAGATGGCGACACACATGTTACATCTCGAGAGCCATCGAGAACCGGTATTTTACCTGAGATATTTTCATGATGATATTTGCATATTCGTATTGCATGATCCGTCCTCTGTGATCACTCGGATACTCAGTTCCGGGTCACGGCCAACCATTAGGCCAACATAACAATGTTGTAAGAAGTAAAAAATCCACTGCAACGGAATCTGCTCATCGATATGCCAATCCCAGCGAAGGCCACTGTCACATCGACGAAAACTGAACGGTAGCGGAGAATGTAGTAGCCGGATATGGATCAAAAACAAAAAAAAATGACCGGATACGGAAAATCAAGACATTTACAATGATTGATCATTTAAGTTCTCCAGTTGTCGGCTAATGTTTCCAACTGAGCAATAATAATAAAAGACATGATAACTGTTTCACTGTTTCTTTTTTTCTCATTATTTTAATTGACCTAACTGATAATAACCATAATAATTTCGATAACAATATTAAATATTTCAATTGATTATGCTAAATACATGGATCAACTTAAATATAAATGGGAATGTAACAATTTGGAGGAACGTCCTACACACGCATACCACTAAAATCACACGCAAAATCAACACAGCAGTACACACAAAACAGCACACACGCATGTTTCACAAAAAATCACACTTCATCACACATCAAAGTCATAACAACTGTACACACGAAACAATACACAAAACTACTGACCACAGATAAAGCAATAATACACCAGCTCCGAAAGACTCACCATCATCACATACCCCAGACGCAAGGGAACCACCGATGAACAAACCGCACAATTTAAAGACAAACGCCAAAACATCAGCACTTTCATCACCCTCCCATCACGTATCGATCACTGTTAGGGTGTCCCTTTCTTCCGAAAATGGCATACATTGCATCCACGGTTGGACATTTAAGTGAGAGCCTATGGACCATAACTGGTACACAATTCTTCCTTACACACGGCTCCAAGACATTGTACGAAACTTTATCAAGGTCTTAATACGGTTTTACTGACGATATCACGCTGGACTACACCATACTCTGCCTGGAGGCAGTGAGAACAAACCAGATTACGATCAAATCGGCACGAAAGATGCGAACGCACTGATTATCGCACCACCTAACTTTTTTGTTGACCAAGGGGGTTCTTTAAAAGTCTGGTTAGACCTGGTGGATTTCCGAGTCAAGGAAATGCTTCTTAACTCGCAGAGCAGCTTGTTCCAAAAACTTCTTTGCACCATTCCTGCAGAACAACTCGAGATGCTAGTACCACATCTGCGGCAATCATACAATACTTCGAACCGAATGATCAAGTTAGGCGACAAATTATGATGGCTCATAAACCCAAATTTGATGTCGTCTCCAAAAACTTTTTTAAGACACAACAAATCGGCATACTGAAGTCCTCGATGAGTCATCGGTGACCTGTAGTTGATCCAGCCGGGGATCTCTCAGGACAAAAAACAGCGATTTTGAAGAAATTCTTCATCAAATCGTTGCCACTGATGCACAAGGCAATTCTTGCAGACACCAGTATCACCGTTCTGCAAGAGTTAGCAGCAATCGCCGACTGAATAGCTGAAATAATGCCTTCTAACGCATACTGGTACTTCAATCTTTCCACATTCGCCATGGAATACTCAAATTCGGGATCAACCGGACAACAAAATATGGAAATCGAGGCACTCACAGCTCGCATAGCTCAGATGGCCACCATAATGTCTAATCTTACATTCACTATTGCATCGTTGAAAACGGGACGGGACAACCGACAGCGCGGCAGATCCAACAGTCGACACGAACATCGGAGGAACTCAATGAACCAGCAGACCTCACTCTGCCATTATCACTGCAAATTTGGCACCAAGGCTTTGAAAAGCCTACCCAGCTGAGAGTGGAAAGGCGACTATATGACACTCGAAATTATCGAGACGTGCATTTGGCGCTTCAAATTCGACGAACTGACCAGATCATGCGCCCCTGGGTGCAAACATGCACCGTCAAATAATTAGTTTCACCTTCCATTAAAGTAGCTAATGGCAAGGACGAGGACAGTTGCTGTGGTCTATTTACTTATGGTACCCACATAAGAAATAGCACCATTTCACTGACGTCTTTCTCGGTAGACACTGAATCTGCCTTACCACGCCGATTCCAACCACAATGCACTTGACATACTTAGCAACTCACAGCTGCGAATGGCTCTAAAGTTTAAACATTTGGTAGATTCCAACTATCCTTCTCCTTGAAATAATTCAACAGAACTTTCAACTGCACATTTTTAGTTGCTGAAGTCACTCCACCCATTCTAGGTTCCGACTTTTTCGATCATATCAACATCCTCTTCGATTGCAGAAACGGCAGACTGATCATTAACGATCGTATCTCTGACAGCCAACGTGCGACACAATCTCTCACCGGCATCTACGCAATCTAGGAAACACCATTTGACATCACCATTTTTGTTTCTACTTTTCTTTCAACTACTATGGAATCCACTTATCCAACTGTTTCACTTTACAAATTTCAGCCAAGTGAATGAATATCTTATGCTTTATAACATCAAACGTTAGCAATAAATCATAAGCACTTTGTGTTAGATCTGACATCACTGTTACCTTCAGTTCATCATTGCCTACCTGCATTCAGGGGCGACCCGGGGACTCATTATTGAGGTTAAAATTACCTTACACGAATTTCTTGAACCATTTTGAGACTGTCAGCTATGTAGTACCATTGTATTCTTGTAAAATTTTGATGTTTAGCTTGGATTCTGATGTTGAGGTTCCATGTAGGAATTTGTACTTTATAATATTTCGAATTTCTGACTTTCCATTATTTAAAATACTGATTATTAAAACAAGTTTTCGATAATTTTAATTAATTTTTATTGATGTGTTTAATAGCCAAGATATGTAGCAATAAAAAAAGTAACTGAGCAACAACATGTTAAGTCATTATCAAATTGTAACTATTTGAATTTATTACAATCATGCCTACAAAGTTCATACTTGACAATCTAATAAAATTTTAAGTTAAGGTTTACTTGATTTTTATTCATTTTAAGAAAATTAAATTGTAATAAATTAACACATTAATATATTATATCAGCATAATAAAATGATTTTGTAAAAAAATCAGTAAAATGTATTTCCTTTTCAACCAAATTCGTTAATGATAACATCTGTAATTTGAAATGGAAATTAATTATTTTTATTTATTTATTTATTTGATTGTTTTTTAAACAAATACACATTGTAAATACGTTTAAAAATGAACAATTAAATTTTTATTTAATCTGAATATGAGGCTTACTAAGCATAACATCCAACAAATTGTCTTTTTGTCCAGAGGTAAATTGTACATTCCATCAACTGTCTGTAAGTTTGGAAACATCTTTTATGAAACAAACTTCGGAAAAGCATTGAGATTTATTCACCCAATTCTATTCTTCACAATTTATCATTCTTCAATATCAGTAATCCAAACATTATATACAGGGGTGGTCATAAGTCGCTTTACCCAGTAAACGTGTGCGTGGTATATGCAACTGCAAACTTGCACGAACTGCAGATGTTGATGGCGAATTATGGTAAAGCGACTTATGGTCACCCCTATATATATATATATATATATATATATATAGGATCATATTTAAATTTTGGAGATCTCTGTTACGGGAATAGTTTGTTTTGTGCATATGTTCCACAAGTTATTGAATCCCTCTTTTCATCTGGATTTTTTTATGTAAATGACCAGAGATTGTTATAAAATGATTTTAACAATTTCATTGTCCCTTCTCAAAATGAGATACAACACTAAGTTAGAAATTTTTGTGCAACTGACTATAGTATCAAGATAGAATTCCATGGAAGACGGTGAACAGTTCGTAACCGCAATAATATCGAAAGAGTTGCACAAGTTATCCTAATTTAGTCTTTTGAAATCAACAGATAATTTGAATCAACCTTCGATTGCCAATGAACTTCCTCCAGCAACAGCTTAGTTTTATAGGTGTATAATTATGTTGTAAAAAGAGATTCCCAAGATAACTAACTAAACATCTAAATCGCCATCTACTTCACAATTAATTATAAAAAATCAATAGTATAATTATAAAAATTATGATAATTTAATAGATATTTAATTTTTAATACAACGATTAACAAAATGCATAAAAAGAAGGATAACATTTATATCACATACATACTTGCTGAAAAAAAACTAAATTAAGGATAAATAAAGAATGGGCCAATCACCACGAACACCTCGACTCTGCTACCACCGGTAAGTCTCTGGGGCGACCTCTAGACAGCCGGAACACTTACTTTTAATAAGAAAGTTAAAGTTTTCCTAAATTTTATTTTTGTTGACTAAATATAGATGTTATTCGTAATTTTATTCCTCTTATTCTACATCATTAGCATAAATAGAATTGCATTTCTCTAAATCACAACTTTGTTAAAAGGAACTAAATTTGTAATTTATGCAGCATCCCGTAGCAAAAGAGATATGGCGAGTCACCGTATCATGACCGCAACCAAAGGGACCATATTTGAGTACGAGGCGGTCCACGAGGAAGTTTTACATGTATATCCCACTATTATATTACAATTACACCCAGTCATTTTGTCATCCCAACCACATCGAACAGAAAACACAATGGGAACCGAAATCTCGAGTATTAATCGATCATATTGTTGAAAATTATGATCAATTCAGAATGCAAATCTAGAAGTCAGCACAGTCTAACCGAATGTTGAACTTCATTTCAAACTGAACTTTGAAATACAAAAAAACAGAGAATTCCGTCCTGGCGAAATTTCAGTCGATATTTCTTGTCTCGGCGGGTTTAGACTTCAAAATCAATGACAATAAAAGAGTGGTTTTAAAAAGTATTTTTTACATTTTACTTCTTTTTCTTTTTGCTTCTGTTTTAATTTGTGATCTAAATAAAATTTATGTAAAATGACTTTGAAAACTGATAATTGTAATAAAACAAATGTTTTGCGAATGAAGTTGTGGTTGTTCGTAATACATCACAATTTGGTAAGTTCATATCCTCTTCAACCTATGAATATTTTAGATGTTTTTAAGAATAGGTGTGGTCGTCAATTTTGTCTGATTGCTTGCTACGGGAGCGATAATATTTTTATCTGATTTAATTGATTTTCCATTGTCTTCTAATGAATCATTTAGTGAAAGTACATTATTTTTTATTTATAATTAATAATGAATTATAAAACAAGCTATTGGGCGTATAAAAATAATGATGTCTTTAGGTGGAGATATTATTATATACATTTATTTGATACTAATTTTGAAAACACTAAATTCATATATCAATTATCTGTTGAGACGATTTACGGAGTAAACAAATAATAAAATTTAACTTTTAGATTAAATTATTCATTTTTATTTTATTAAAATGCTGTAGATTATCTAAATTCTTTCCAGACCCTCGATTTGAGTTTTTCTAGCGTTAGGGTTAAGGATTACGTTGAATTGCTCGCAAAATCGTCTTTGTATCTCCGTTTAGCCTAGGGACAGAAATTTACCCAGCCTAGTTTACCAATATTGCTTCATAGAGAGGCAAGAGACATTAAAATCGCAAAGGGTCGATCATCAGACATCTCAGTACAGCGCAAAAATTGAAGAAGAATAATTAGTCCAAATATTTCCGAGCAGAACCCATAAGTCCAGGCAATGAATAGAAAGGAATCAATCACTGAACATTATACCAGAAGACAATTAACTCAAGTACCAATTGTCGATCCGAATGCTGCTTCGGCATGAGAGTCAGAAACCACACTAAACTACCTTACAGATCTAACTGCGAGAGGAACCTTCAGATGTTCGTTTTGCAAATGTGTGAAGTCCACGTACATAGTCAAAGGGATGCAGAATCATGGGACTTCTATATATGACTAGTCATTTCTGACTGGATTGCCAAACCGTGCTTTGAAGTGAAAGGCTAAGGTCTTCTCTATGAGGCCTATCAGAGGGCTTAAAGACTTATTGGGTTAGGGTGAACCACTTAAAGAACCTATTAGCTCAAAATCATTCTTGAAAGAGATGGGAAGCCAAATTCTTTCATGATTGACAAATCATTTATGTAAAAGAGTTTTTTGTAAATAAATATATTTTTGATTATGTTAAGCATAATTTTAAAGTTAATATAAAGAGATTGTGTGCTGGTGTTTTGAGTGTTTTCTTGTGGTACTACACATTTTAAGTCTTATAATCTGAAACTAATTTGATTTAAAATAACATTTTATATTTACATTTATGTAATTTGTTATCAATCTAGTGATCATGTTAAAGAATTGTTCTTAAGAGACTCGTTTGATGTTAAATATTTTGAACAATATTTTGATGTATAGGAACACCTCTTCTGCAATATGAATTATAAGCCGCTATAAAGATAATTATTTTGTGAGAGCAAAAGTACAAATATTTTGAGCTAAAATTGTGTTGTTCAAATTTAAGGACAGTGAAAACATACCACTGACTTTGTCTTTCATTACATTGGATGTCAACAACGGTAACCAGACAATTCGACACAAATTTATATCGACAAACAAATGTATTACATATAAAAATGTATTTATGTACAAACCATTATTGCAGCAAAAGGTGGTAATACCAAATTTTGACTTTAATATATTATTTATTAAATGGATATTCATTGTGTAAATTTCTTTTAAATCTTGGAAATAAAAATTATTAAATAGTTTTTACTGTTGTTTAATATCTCTTTCCTTGAAAGAAAGTAATAAATTTTATATGAAACATTTAAGCAAAAGTTTCTGTAAAAAACTTAAAATTTAATGGGGTGAATCTTAATTTGTACCCTACTGTAGACCAAATCAAGGAAAAGTAACAAAAAGGGTGTTCCCAGGTAAGAGACAAAGTTGTGAAAAGGATCAAGGAAACGAGGAGACATGATCGCAAGGAGAGGTGATCAATGTGCTTCATTAAGTGATGAAATTAAGTATGATTGTCTGTGTGATGGTGTGTGTGATTGTTTATGTAATTGTATGACTGGAAATAACCCCCTCGAAGTTTGTAAATTAGATTGTTGGAAAGAAGAATGTGAATAAAACTGTTTTAGTTTTAAAATGGAACAAAGGAGAAACAAAGCGAAGAATGAAGAAATTTTAAAAATAACAAAGCTTAATATTAAATATGACAAACTGTATGGTAGACCAAGTATAGATTTTTTAATCAATGATAGAGAAGTACACTGTCTTTTAGACACCGGTGCTAGAGTAAATGTGATTGAAGGAAGTTTAATTAAAAACATACCAAATATTAAGATTAGAGAATTGCGAAGACGTTAAGCATGTGCAAATGCTTCGGCATTAATAAAATATGGAACATTTTGTAAAATATTTGTAGAACATTTGTAAAAGCTTCCCTACTTTAGGTTATGCTAATCGAATATATACTTATCGGAGTTTTGGTATTCATAATATCCCCTACAGGATCGAAATAAACAACAAGCTTCAACAGTAACGATCAAAAAGTACTGAATATTTAAACTTATTTTGTGCATTTTAAACTGAAAAAATGTTTAATCATTAAAAGAATTTGAATGAAATTGAAATTTTATCATAAAAAGTGTTTAGTTTTCTTTCAATCTATTTCATTTGAGATAAACTCTTTCAACTGCCGGAGAAAATTTCTAAATTATTTATATTATTGAAGAGATTAAACGGAATTTGGAATTCACTGAACGAGGTATAAACAGAATTATTACAACTGAAAAATAATTAAAAAGCTACATTTGAAAAAATATTCATATTTACTGTTTTTACAATGGTAAAGACTGATGACAATTTTATTTATATATTGCGATAAATGTACAAAGTAACAAAACTAAAGATATAAATTTCTACGGCTTATATTTTTAGGAATGTTAAGAACTTTGAGAAAATTTTCATTAGCATTTTTATTATTATCACATTTGGAGTCATTACAACTCTCGCAAGATTTTCACCGTTTGACATCGCTCTAAACGGTTTTTATATTTTCTATTTTTAATCATAATTGTAGTAGTCTTACCACAGTGCATTTCATTCAAGAACATAAAATACACATTTACAACAGCAAAAGCAATCATAATTTTGCTTTATGATTATTTTAACGTACTGTTGCATCATATAACAACAGCATAAAATAATCTTATGCAATAAAATTGAATGTTATTCAATTTTATGATGCATTTTTATGAAGTCTCGTTATTTTTGCAATTTCATTTTTGCAAATTCATTTTTACAATTTTATTTTAGTTTCAACCGATTGTTATATCGACATCGGTGACGGTGGTCTTCGAGACGAGCTACATTGGAGAAAGTGAACCGGTACTCATTAGGGCTACAATCGTTAATTGTAACCTTCATTTATCTGCGCGCGAGATGATTGAGTTAATTTTTTTAAGTCAGTTTAATATATATTTTTTTAAGGCAAGTCAATAATAAACATTTTTTATTTTAGAACATAACAAATCAATCAACAATTGTCAATCAATCTTCGAAGATGTCATGTTTTAGGAGACATTTTGCCAAGAATTTACGACAATGTCGACAATAGTTGGATAAATCTTTATAATCATCCTTTTGAACTTCTTCTTTAATTGTTGTCTCCAGAGTTCTCATCCTTTCAGCATGCGTTAAATTTAAGAGTTCTCTATTCATCGACCTTTGACTTCTCATGTTTCCCTTCAGTTTGGCAAAAACGGTAAAAAATTTAAAAAGTCAAGCAAATTTTAGAAAAATTATTAAATTTAAATAAATTTTACAAAATATTAAATTTGAGTAAAATTTAGAACAATTATTAAAAAATAAGTGAAATTTAGCAAAAATTTACTCTAATTTTCTAATTTTTCTAAAATTTACATGAATTTTCCAATTTTATGTGGTCTTTTTTATCTGTGGTCTCATTTTACGTGGTCTCTTTTTTCCTTGGTTTCTTTTTTCTGGTCTCTTTTATCCTGGTCTCTTTTTTCCGGGAATCCACAAAATTCATACAAATTACAATTAACAACTTATTTAATTTATGCAATTAAACAAACACAAAAAGAATGTATGTTAAAAATATGACTTAAAACGTATTTTATGTACCTAAATTAATTTTTTAAAAATATCTCTTTTTTTAAATTCCGAAACCGGAACACATATTAGGTTGATGCAAAAGAAATGTCATTTTTAATGTATTTAATATTCATTGTTTGAAATATTTAGAAAATCAATAATAAATAGATTCATATTTAAATTTACTTTAAAGCTTAAACTTTACTGTATATTTTGATACCAAGTATGACATTATGGTTTTGTTAATTTAAGGTGTATTTATTTTATTTTAGAAATGTTAGAAAAAAAGGAAATGAGAACAATTTTATTCGAACTAGGTCGAAAAGCGACAGAAACGGCTCAGAATATTAACAACTTATTTGGAAAACATACCACTAAGTTACGAACAGTACGACGTTGGTTTTTTAAGTTTCGTAGTGAGAACTAGAGCCTTGAAAATGAAAAACACGGTAGTCGACCATCACAAGTTGACGATGACCATTTGAAGAAGTTAATCAATGCTGACCCGCATACAAATTCAAGGGAAGTCACTCAAGAACTGAACGTTCACCAATCAACAGTTGTTCGCCATCTGAAAAAAATCTGAAAAATAAAAAAAGCGGAACAAGTGGGTGACGCACGAATTAAACGAAAATCAAAAAAATCGTCGTTTTAACGTGTGTTCTTCTCTGCTTTTGCGTAATCAAAGCGACCCGTTTCTGGATCGAATTGTAACGTGCGATGAAAAATGGATACTATACGACATTCGCCAAAGTTCAGCTCAGGGGTTGGATTTCAATGAGGCTCCAAAGCCTTTCCCGAAGAAAAAATTATACCAAAAAAGGTATGGTAACTGTTTGGTGGTCCTCACACGGTTTAATCCAATCCAGCTTCATAAAACAAAGCGAAACAATTACAGCGAAAAAGTATTGTGAGCAAATTGACAAAATGCACCAAGAACTACAAAAAAACGGCCAGCATTACTCAATAGAAAGGGGCCAATTCTTCTGCAAGACAACGCTCGTCCACATATTGCAAGAAAGACCATGCTGAAGTTCAACAAACTGGAATATGAAACTTTACCTCATCCACCGTACTCACCAGACCTTTCTCCTACAGACTATTACCTTTTCAAACATTTTAGCCAGTTCCTTTGCGAAAAATGCTTCACAAACCAAGGAGATGCTGAAAGAGCTTTGGACGATTTCATTGCCTCCAGAAGTCCAGAATTTTATGAATCTGAAATAACAAAACTTGTTACCCGTTGGCAACAGTGTGTTCAATGTAATGGTTTTTATTTTTACTAATAAAGTTAATTCTAAAGAAAGTGATGTTCATTTAAAGTTGACGGTTAAAAAACGACATTTCTTTTGCATCAACCTAATACTTAATAATAATAATTGTTATTATTATTTTTGTTTAAAAATCAAACACATTTTTGTTAAAGAGATCATTGAAAGTGATCATTAAATGTGAATAATGATTTCAGATACATGACAGAATTTCTTTTCGAAAAAATTGTTAAACATTATATAAATATAAATTTAAAAAGTTAATAATTTCATTTTTTCAATGTCAATTTGCAGCTGTATCAAAAAGGACAGGAATGTTATTTGCCCCTGGGTACAATGTGATGGTGACACTGGGCAATTAGCCCTCAATTTGGGCAGCTCAAATAAAACCGGATATATGATTAATAATTAATGGTTAAATCATCAAAAATTTCCATCCTTAAGATTTTTTTAAAAATATTTTTTTATTTTATAGAAAATTTATCCATGGAAAAAAATCAAGAAAAAATATTTGAAAATTTTGGATAGGAAAAAAAACAATAAAAAAATATTTTTAATAATTTTGTTCAATTAAAACAAGTTTTAATCATTTAAAGTATTTCTTGTCACAAAGGTTTTTAAATTAATAGATATTTACTAATGTGAAAAGTTTTCTTTTGTTTTAATAATTTATTTGTTAGGCATAATTTATTAAAAATGTTACATTTTGCTCACATTTGGTTAGTAAAATTGATTAAATATAGATGAATAATTAAAGTATTTAAATAACAAAATATATTTGAATTCAATATTTTTTGTAACACTTATATAATTTTTGACATTTTTATTATTATTACAAGTATATTTTTCCTCAGGAAAGGCGCGTACGCAGTGCGAACATTAGGGGGATAAATCCCTTCCCCGAATAGTTTGATTTAGGATCTTAATTGCGTAAGAATACGTTAAAATGTTTAAAATGTTAACTATCAAAAATAATTAATATTTTGCAAAATAAAAAAAATCCCCCCCCCCCGAAAAAAAATTTAATTGTAATCTTAATTGCATTTAAGTTTTTTAACTGAATATTTTAGACACTATGTCAAAGAACCCCAGAAGATTTATGCTTCTATAATTATTTTATAAATGTATGTAATTTTATTTCTAATAAAAGATTTTTACTGTGATATTTCGATGGTAATATAAATTTCAACATTTTAATAATAAATAATTTTAATTTTTCTAAATTTGAAAATCAAAATAACATACTGTGTTACGAAATAGTTTATCCCATGAAATATTTTTCTGTGTACGAGCCTACCTCAGGACAATTATTAATATTAAGAACTCTAATTGGATTTTCAATACATTTATTGATATCACAATTAGAATTGTCACTTGGAAAATATTCCACAAAACTCCTGTAACTAGGCATCATTCTTGATTGATAAGTTTTTAATTCTATTTTGAAACGTCTTAAATTGAAATGACAATTTTATTTTAATTATTTTAAAAAATATTTTAAATATATTATTTATGATATATTAATTTAATTTTGAAGTTGGTGATTTAAATTTTTAAATTGATTAAATAATCCGATGTTTTAAAATATTTAAAATATCAATCTTTCATCTGTTTGGGAGAAACATAATCCTAAAACAACATACCAAACAATATACAATAAACGCCATTCAAAAATATTCCTCACAATTAACAATCCTTAAGGGGATTCAGTTTCGAGAAGCCTTTTCAATCATAAATGTTCATCAAATCGTTTTTAATTCTCAAAATGAATGTTAAAATTTTAGGCATGTTACAGAGTTGAATCTGTCGATATTATATTTCAAAGAACGTTACGTTTTTTAATATTTTTAATATTTGTTGATGCTGTATATCCTTTTATACTGTTTCTTTTTTCTTGTATATTATAATTTTAGTGTGAAATGGCTTGTTGCTTGTATTGTAAATAAAGAAGCTTCAAAGAAATATAAATTAAAATTATTGTTTCTGGAGTTGTGGATTAGACTACTGAAGCTGGTCAATCAGAGTTATCAAGTGATTGATTGTCGATTATTTCTTTTGGGTCGAGAATGACAAACTCTGATTAGTTGGCCAATCAGAAACTTCGTATGATTAAAAAATAAAGATATTAAAATTAAAATTCGAAAGTCAATTGAAAATATTTATTAATTTCGACGGTTTAACCGTCATCGTCAAAACAAATGATTTTTCAAACGAGATTTACTTATATGGTGCAGTTAATGATTATGTAATCAATACGTAATCAGTACATTGAATCATTCTACAAAAGGTTACAAAAAATTCTATTGGCCAAGTAGAGTTCTGTCCACATAAAGAATGGATTAAAAAATTTGTTTGTTTACAATTTTTATCTATTATAATTCTTTCTCAATTTCTGTGAAATTAAATAAATAATTCTGAAATAGGATATTCCATGTTTAGATGCTATTTTTATTAAATGGTCTTCCTGCTGATCAAGTTTATACACCGGATAAAAAGTTAATGGATTAAAAATTACTCTCTAATGCTTTCAATTCAATATGATATCTTGAGAAACGTAATCACTGAGTTTAACCCATAGGAGAAATAGAGGTGAGAGAGGCGTACATCATAAAATATGAAAATTAAGACCACCAACATGGGTTTTCGAACTTTTATTTTCAATACAATTTGAATTGTCCTTTGGATAACTCTTAGCCCTGTTTTTGTAATTCGACATCGTTCTAAATTGATAAATTTTAGTTAATGTTTTTTTAATAAACAATTATTCGAACAAATTTTTCATTATTTTTAGATTTTATTTTTAAAGTTCAAATTTTTAAATTTTAGTAATAATTCTATCTACATCTTAATTTTATTTTAAAAATGATTTTATTTAAAGAAAGAACATTTATTTAATTTAAAACTTAGTTAAAAGTCATTTACTTAATTTAAATTTTTAATATTAAAATTTGAAACAATTTGATATTTTTAAAGTTTTTTTAAATATCGTATGCTCTCTTTTAAAATGCAAATTATACTCGAATAATTATTTATCGCGAACATCTGAAATATCAATTTTCTATCAGGGAGGGAGAAACACATTTCCAAATATTAAACTCAACAAACAAAATTCAACATACCAATTTCAACATACCAAATTTAAAATATTCCTCACATCCCCTCGATTTAAATGGCTTTAGCCATTCCACATTTATGATCAATATTCTGCCATCATCTAATTGTATCTCGTAACTTCTTTCATGTCGTCGGATCTTTATTGTGGCTGGACTCATATATTGATCCTCATCCTTCGTTACGTTTTCTTTCCTTATAAGCATTTTATCTCCGATTCGGAATACTCGTTTCGTTTGTGTCGTGTTTTTATTCATTTCCTTCTCGACATGTCTTTTTCCCCCGGTGTTTTTCCACCAATGTCTTCGTTTCCTACCAAAAATTATTTCTGCTGGAGATATTGCTGTGGCTGCCTGAATTGTGCTATTTAAAATAAATTCTATTTCTTGCAGGATTTCCGTCCAATCTTTGTGGACCTCGACTTTCATCCGTATATTCATGGTATCCCTAATTGTTCTGAATTGTCTCTCAACAATCCCATTGGTATTGTGGTGGTAAGGACTGGAATATACTATCTCAGCTTTAAATCTATTCGCTGTTTCTTTAAAATGACCTGATTCGAATGTTTTTCCTCTATCTCTCGATCTCTTTTGGTGGTCCGTATTTCCAAATCCATTTGTCTAGTAATACCTTTCGTTCTGTTTTCTCGTCTTGAGGAGCTACTGCGTTCAAACTGATGTATCTGCTAAATTGATCGATTATCGCTAGTATGTATTGACATCCATTAATATTTCTTTTAATAGGTCCGCAGAAATCCATATATATTTTTTGAATGGTTCATCAGCAGATTGTTTAATATGTTTCTCTTTTGTTTTTGTTGTTAGGGTCTTTCTTTTCTGACATTAATACAACTTTGCACAATTTCCTTTACCGTTTTTCTCATATCTTTCATATTGAAATGATCTTTCAAATAATTATAAACTTTCTTACTACCAGGGTGACACAGCATCTTGTGTATTTCTTCCACGAATTCAGTCCTTTTACCTTTCGGAATCCAGTATTTGTTATCCATTGTCGTTACGATATCATCTTTCAGTACCCATTTCTTTGTTTTCCCAGTTCTGATATCTGATCTAATCTGTTTTATCTCTTCATTATCTTTCTGCCATTTGAATCTTTTGGATTCATCGTCTAACGCTAGGATTCTTGTTTTAACTTTACCCTTCTTAGCTTCCTCATGCATAGTTTGACATTGTACACACATTTCACAGGACTTTCTTGACATTGCATCGGCGTTAGAGTGTTTTTCCCCTTTCCGTCATTCCATTGTCATATCCAACCCCAATTATACTCGAATAATTATTCATCGTGAACATCTAAAATATCAATTTTCCATCTGGGTGGGAGAAACACATTTCCAAATATTAAACTCAACATTATAAAATTCAACATACCAATTTCAACATACCAAATTTAAAATATTCCTCACAGAAAAAAAATACCATTTAAATAAGGGCGAAGTAACAAGGTCTTCTAATGTGTCACGTCTGCTGTTAATAATAACAACTTTATACAAAATGACGATTTCAGTTATCTCGAATTATTAAAATTTTAGTTAATTAATTTTGATATTTTAATAAAATAGAAGTTTTAATTTAATTATCAAATATTATGAACTGTTAAGAATTAAAAAATTTCTTTAATAGATTTTAATAAATATTTGTTGTGAATATTTTTAATGTTGTTAAAAATGTCAAAAATAAAATCAAAATTTTAAATTAAACAGAAAAAATATACTTTTGATTAATAATAATAATAATTTCTAATAATACTATTATAATAAAAGTTTTAATTATAACTGAAAATATAATGATAATTATTTATTTTATATTTTTGTCTTATATTTTTTATTAAATGCATTATTCATTTTAATTGCTGAAAATTAAAATAATTAAATAATAAAAATATTTTTCAATTTATTAAAATATTTTTTCAATAAAAGTGAATTTTTTATTTTTTATTTTATAATTGCTTTTGATAGAAAAATTAATTTTGATTTAAAAAATTATTCATAAAAACTACGTTTCTTAAATATTTTTTCTTTTTCTAAATTTTGTTTAAAATAAACAAAAATACAATAAATTTATTGTTTAAATTGTTTTTTAACAAAAACAAAAACTATTGTAAATTAAAATAATTTTTTCTTAACCTAAAATTCCATTCCATCTTTTGATCAACACAAAATTTTCTTTCGTTTTTTTTCTTTTAGTTTCTTTTTTTTGTTCAACGGGTCAGAAAAAATAATCAGTTGTTTTTCCATTCAGAATAAATTGATTTTAGAAAAATATTTTTTTAAAAAAATCAAAAATTTATTTTTACATTAAGAATTTAAATTAGTTATTAAAATATAAAATTGAATTAAAGCTAAGTAATTTTTAAAAAATTATATTAATTTTAGATTTATTTGGAATTTATATTACATTATAGACAAATATTAATTTGTTTACTTGAATCTATGCAATGTAGAATAATTGAAAAATAATATTTTGACATTATAAATAATTTATACATTAATATGTATATTTAATATAAAAAATTAATAAGGATTAAAAAAATAATAATGTATGTAAGTCTTGTTTTCTGATTTTGTCACTACACTTTATTTATTCAAATTGATTGAAACCTTTAGGGAAAGTCTTTATGGGTGATTTGTTTATAATTCTATTTAAATTCTTAACATGAAAATGTGAATCTATATTTTTTAACACAATTATAGTTTATAGCTTTTGCCAAAAAGAATATTTTCTTTTCAATTTCAAAATGTGTAAATAATGCCTTTAATTTAAAAATAATATCACAAACATATAAAATTGAAAATGTATTTTGTAATAAATCTACAATTTCATTTGGATTATGTTCGCACCTCGTATAAAAATTTACATGTAATGGGTGTAATGCCACATACATTGGAGAGACGTCCCGTCATCTTTATAAGAGAATCCAAGAACATGGTCGATATGTAGGAGGGAGTAATATTGGAGAACACAGAAAAGGTTTTAATTCGAACGAAAATATAAACATAAATGATTTTAAAATTCTGTGTACTCGTTTTAAAAACTATTTGAAGAAGGTGGCTTGTGAAGCATTTTATATCAGATCTTTAGATACTAATATTAAAGTGCTAACGCGTCTCTCGAAAACGATATTGAGCGTGTTTAAATGACATAATCAAAGCTTGCCTATATAAGCAGATTTAAAACTCATTTTTTTCTTGAGACCTGACGATGACGGTTATACCGTTGAAATTAATTTTAAATTTAAATATTTTATTTTAAATATTAAATTTAACATATTAAATTTAACATATGAAAATAAGAATTATAAAAAAAGAAATTATAATAAATCTCCGATACATTAGGAAATTATCAAAAACCAGTTTACAGTTTGTATAGGCATACCTATATTTTTTGGATAACCTATTTCTATTTTTCTAAAGGAATTATTTAGAGATAAATACAATAAATAAGGGTATTTTGATTCAGACGAATTCCTCTGTCATTTATCCATACGTATCGTGCCAGGGACTGCAAGTACAGTTTGCCGATAAACAAATTGTAATAAGAAACATGAGCCGAAAATTTATTTTGTATCCAAAAAACGATTATTCAAACAAGATTAATTTTTTAATTGAATAATTACTGATTGAAAATTAATTATTCAATTTTTGTGCTTGAATAATTTCAATTTAAAGATTTTGATGATGACCGAAAAAATAAAATAAGATTAACTGTAAAAAATAAAATTTAAAAATGAGTAAATTTACAAAAATTAACGTTTTATTAATTATTTTTAGTTTACACAATTTTAATTTGAAAATTGTGTTCACTACATCAGCCCCCCTGGGAAGTGCGGAGCACACGTTGTGGACTGCTGGATTACTGGTATGTTGAGGAGTGGGATTGTGTCATTGTCCTTGAGAGATATGCAGGGTTTTAATTTGCATAATTTAACTGTGCAAGAAGTGCTGTTGAATTTTATTGTGGCCGTGTTGTTGGCGGCGTTGAGTTGTAGTATATACGATGAGGACCTGAGAATCTAGGTTGAAGAGATGTGGGTTGCTCCCGTATAAGCCAAACAAATTTAGCTGTTATAAGATCCCTCGGTAGATGTACCTGGAAAGTTCCTTTATCGGTTGGTGCGGTATCAAGAGTGCTAAAATGTTGCCGGGCCAGTTGTAAATGTAGATCGTCACTGGGGCAATCGTTGAAGAAGAGTTCGTTGACTAGGGATGTGTTAAATTTGAAAAGTAACTGGGCAGGTGATGTCCCGTGGTGACTGCTGGGAATTTATCGCAAACCTAAGAGAATGAACGGCAATTGTTTGCACCAATCTTTGTTGATGGACATGGTACGAAGCGAGTTCTTCAATGTTCGATGGAATCTTTCAACAAGGCCATTTGACTGAGGCTAAAACGCCGCCGTCCAAAGCCGCTGAGTACCCAATTGTTTCAGGAGGTTTGTGAAGACACCAGATTCGAATTGACGACCTTGATCCGTGATGATGCGTTTAGGTACACCAAATCTGACTATCCAGTTGTTGACAAATAAATCGACGATTGTCTTGGTGTTAATTTTTCTCAAGGGAAATGCCTCCGGTCAGCGCGTGTTGCGATCAATAATTGTAAGAAGATACGAATATCAAAATGCCATTGTACAAAATGCAGCAAAACATTTAGGTTGGAAATTAGCGGAATATGTGCCGTTCGTTTACACATAGAAGAAAAAACCCACCAGAAAAAATGCACGGATAAGGCAAGCTTCGCCTCTCTGCTGAAATATGTTAGAAATAGCACCTATGACTTCACTAAACCTAAGCACGTTAAAGGAATTACTACAATGAAGGCACAATTGAGGTGCTGCATTAACTTCGTGGATCATGCCTACATTTTCCTGGCTGCTTATCACTCAGAGGTCTACCAACATTTGTTAACACTTCTGAAAAGCGGAAATTACCGTTGACGATTGGACAACTGTTAATGGATTTTTGGAGGCCACCAAACAGGCTTGTAGTATATTTCCGATTAGCAAGGAACTTTTAACAAAAGGATTTAACGTGTACGCGGCATATAAAGAGCCCATAAAAAGGAACATCATGCAGCTACCATAAAAGCCTCTGCAATTGAACGCAAGCGAAAATTAGAAGAACAAGCGAGAACTTTATACGACATTAGAGTAGTATGCTAAATAAATATTATTATTGCATCCTTTTCGATTGAAGAGGAAATAGAACTTAGAAAAAACGTCGATAACTGCTTTGAACATAGAAGGAGGAAATTGACAAGAAAATTAGTCTGGAAAAGGACGAGAAGTGATGATTGAAGAATATAAAAATATTTGGTTTTGATTGCGGCTAGAAGAAAGGAGGTGGGTCATGAAGAAAAGAAAATACTGATTTCTAAAGCAGTGGCATTCGTGCCATAACTCTACTATAAGAACCACTGTACATCTATCCTTTTTTTATAACATAATTGCACCTCAGCGTAATTTCCAAAATAATATAATGATAATAAGGTTGCCGAATTCTTTAGGGAATATAGTTTAAATTTTTAACAACGTTTTCTGTATCTATGTGAACATATGTTTTTATTTCTATTGAAGGGAGGTATTATATGATTGCGATAGGAGTGCAACATTCCGTACAGAGTGGCATTGTGTCATGCGGGAAAATAATGCAAGACGTGAAATTTTAAAAATTGACCGCTGGAATCACTGAATATAATAGAGTGAATTATGACTTTTACAATCTTATATAACACATGCATGAAAAATATCTTTATTTAGTAAAAAAACAATTAGATAAAAAGATATAAAAAATTGAAAAGAGCTTTAGGTTTACCCAAATATTTTCCGTCTCTTCATTATTATGATTTATGAGTCACACTTTATGACATTACCGACATTTGAGACCATTATCTAATAACACTCATTAATAATTAAACTAAGAGAGAAAAAATAGCAACATAAACATCACAAATAACTAAAAATGATATCAGAAAAATTCAAACAATCCTACAAATTATATAATTTCATAAAAATGATTGTAAAATTATATTCGTTATCCTAAACGAAAGAGACAAAATATTATGTCGGTGGTGGTTCCGTGATTGAAAGGTCACAGTAATAAATTGGTAAGTAATAATATCAACTAAAAGTATAAAATATTTGCTAATTTTAATTTTATTTCAAGTAATAATTAATTGATTTTTTATATTTGATAGAACAGCTTCAGTGTTATAGGTCAATGAACAAACAGGAGATACATGCTCTGTAACTTGAATAGAACTGTTTACATTTTACCACTAAGTAAAATGTAAGAGAATCAACTAATTTCGAATTTACTAAATTCGTATTATTGAGGTCGAGATTAAAATCAAGATCCACTAATTCGCAAACTTTATTTCTACTATTAAAGATTAATACAACTTTCATTATACAAACAAATTTATGGGGAACAATATTTCAGTTTACATAAACCAGATTTTTAAATTCAAAGTATAAATATAAATATCGATAAACGTAAATATTATTTTATTAAGTTTTGTATAAATTATATTTTGTTTTTTTTTGTTTTTAAACTTAAATATGATTTTAGATCTTTAAAATATTTTAATTAATGAAACATTATCTATAAATTATTGTTTAATATAATTTCAGAAAATTAATTTTTATAAGAGAGTTATTTAATTTTGATTTTTTTCAAACTTAATTTTTATAAAAGTTTATTCATTTTTGTGAGGAATATTTTAAATTTGGTATGTTGAAATTGGTTTGTTGAATTTTGTATGTTGAGTTTAGTATTTGGAAATGTGTTTCTTCCACCCAGATGGAAAATTGATATTTTGAATTTCACGATAAATAATTATTCGAGTATAATTTGCATTTTAAAGTACAACATAAGATATTTAAAAACATTAAAAATATTAAATCTTTTCAAATCTTCATATTAAAATTTAAATAAAATAAATAGTT
>MQRK01216211.1:12278-29695 GCA_001938485.1 Girardia tigrina
TATATATATATATATATATATATATATATATAAACTTAATGTTTGTTTGTTCGTCACGTTCAAAGATTGCAATTGTAAGAAGACTATGATGTATATATATAATATATAATTATATTATTATTAAAATTAAATGAATGTATAGTAAGATCAAATGTTGAACGTCACAAATGAAAATAGAGATTGTAACAATGTATCGTTTTAAATTGAAAATTATTAAATACTATTAATTATTTGACAAAATTTTTTGTTTCTTTGTTGGTTTGTCTGTCACGCTCAAAGTTTACTATGATCAACTTCTTTCACTCCTAAACAATGCATTTTTTAAGTGTTTCAAAAATTAAAAAATTTTCTAGAATTTTAAAAGCTTTTTTTTCAAGGGTGGCTTTCCGCCGATAAACTTTCTAGTATATATATATATATATCTTTGTTTAAATTTGAGTAAATAATATTTTTTTGATTTTTTTACAAAATTATTTTATATAATAAAATTATAGAGAAACTAAATCGCAAAATTGAACTCACTTTACAAATTTTATTCAATGCATCTGAATCTGTGAAGAACCAAAACAATAATAGAATTTCAATTAAAACAAAATATTTCAAATCTCGGTTTCTGAAATTTAAAACAAAGTAATAAAAACTACAGAATTAAAAGTAAAACAAATAAACATCAAATTCCACAAATGTCTAATGGCAATATTAAAGCAAAGTATTTATGTAATTGTTAAATGAAAGTATTTCTGTTAAAGCAAAAGCTCTACAAATATAAATGATAGACGAAATACTGCTTGAGGTAGTCGAAAAAACGCTTCCAAAAGATGTCTCAAAAATTAGGAATCAGAAAATTGTGGGATCAATTTCTGGCTCATCTCCTTAAGACAGAAAAAATTTAAAAACCGAGTGCAAGCAAATTAGGGTACCCCCAAAATATAGAGCCTTGCAAGAACATAAGTTCACTTTCAACGTTATCAAAAGTTTATTATTTTTTATGTATGTGGACGCATTGATTTGTAGAACAGGTCGAATTTTAAAAAATTTTAATTTATTGAGTTATTAATGTAAATTTCATTCTTACTGTTCTAATATTTTAATCTGGTCTTCTCGAAATTCTTTTTGTTTTAATGCGAGAAATACAACGACTCAGCAAAAAATATGTTTGAGTCCAATATCTAAAATAAACTTCAAATATGTTCAAATATCCTAACCCTAACCCTAGCCCAAGTTCTACCTTACAAACCAGTAAAGATGATTAATTATTTCATACAACCATCTTATAAGTCGCTACTTCTAATACTGGAACAATGAACAGACGGGTAATTTCTACAATAATGCTTTAATAAACTAGTTATAGAATTGTCTTTTTACATCTGTGGTTCCCATTCAGCTGACAACGTTTTGTAAAAACATAGCCATTACTATATTCGAAAGTAAAAACTTGTCAGAAATTAAGAAACACCCAAAATAGTATAGGCAAAAGATTAAATAAACAATTGAATATTTAATATTAATATATTAAAAACTCAAGTTATTTCATAAATACAGCTACCGTCAAAATTATATCATATTTTCAAAGCTTGTGACAGACTCATTAGACTGATACAAAGACAGTGGAAACAACGTAATAAGGAATTACAGAATCAAACAAACAATAGCTACTGGAGGATGCAGTCTAAATTTAGTCTTGAAAACTATAGTGATTTTTCGCTGCATGCTGTCCACAAACTTCATGTATTCTGCTTTCAAGCTCGAGAGGCTGATTAACTGAAAAGTAGCTACTTTTCTCTTCATCGTGTATCACAGGTACTCAGCTATGATCAGTCAAGGATAGTGAAGTTCTTCATCTGGATCATTTTTGGGCCTTCCTTGATTGGTGCCATAGAGCCCCGTTGTGCTAGAATTTTGTGCACTGCAACCGTTGTATTGATCCATTAAATACTCTTTTAGGATAGCAAGATATGTCAGCATTGACAGTAATGTTACACAAAGTAAATCTTTCCTAGTCTAAATTCAGAGTAGGAGCCCAAAAAATAACCGACGAGGAGTACCAAACAATTACAAGAGTATTCTGGAACTTGAATATGTGCTAGGGGATCTGAGGATGTATCGGAGAACTGATTTGAACTGATCTAATTGAATCTCATTAGAGAATAAAAAATAATCTAATCTTTAATTGTCAAGTGTAAATATTTGTGATATAATGCAAAAAGGTCATATACATTCTTTTTAAAGAGCAAATGTTTCCTTGTAAGTCTTCGCGCTTTAAAGTTGAATTCGTCGCGTAGCTGTCTAGGCATTATTTGAATTATTTGCTGTTGTTTCAAGCCGTCGACCAGAATGAGGAAACTTGAAAAACTTCCTCGTTGAATGCAACTTTTCCATGTTTATGACACAATTAAAGTTGATTTGCTTCAAACTAAACTAGGCAAAGCAATGGTCTGCACCCCTTTCTCAGTAGAAATATCAGCGCTTCTATAGGGTCTCAGAATTGAAAAATGACTTCAGAGATTGCCTTGGAAAAATCATGTCCCTACAAATAATGCCCAATGAACATTTCCAGGCATACTTCATAAAATCACAAATAGTCTAACATGAATATCATCTTTACACGGAACCCTATTGATAGCATAAACAAATAAAAAATTGGAATCTTGAAGATTTATTAAAATATTGCAACGAAGAAAATGTCAAGCCGAACAAAATTACAGTCCCTTTCAGTTAATAACCTGAAAGCGACATTTAATAACAAATGTACAATGATTAAATGGATGATTTATGCATGATTATTTTATGGCAAATGATTTTTTCAAAGTAATAAGCCGTATTATATATTTATTTTGCATGTATATTTAAATAAACGCCAAAAATATCGGTTATTCCAAAACCATAATTTTTTGACTTGTCCATAATAATTCCGTATAATCAACATTTTGGTAACATCTTTTAATTGTTTGCTTTATAAAGACCTATTTTGATGAGCTTACCATTTGGAAAGGTATTTACGTGGATCCAGACATTACCCTTGATTAGACAGTGTAGTTTCCCATAGAAAGGACAACTCTTGAATTTGTGGTGATTTTTGTTTTTTTTTCGATCACCAAACTATGTTATACAAGGTTTTTTCATTCAGTTTTGACAATTTTTCATACAGATTTGATAATGTTTCAAATGGTTTTTACATTTTTTTCAAATAATTTTGAATTTTTTTCAAATGGTTTTGACAATTTATAAAATAATTTTAAAACATTTTAAATTCTTTAATTTTTAATGAAATATAAAAGATTTTAAAACTTTTGTTAGTCAAATTATATTAACCATGTTTTTGTATGAAATTAGATTTTGTTATTTTATTGAATAATACAATGATATGTTCCAAAGGTAGGACCTAATAATTGTCGATTGTTCAGTATATTATAGTCATATACTTGGCTTCTTAGTATTTAGATAAAGAACATATAATCAATGAATAGCAAATGTTATGTATTAACTTCATTTAAATTACTTATTTATTTTTTATTTATTTTCAATTATTTTTTCAATTTAAATCATTGTGTAAGAGTATTATTTACTCTAAGTATTAAGATTTGAAAGAAATTAAAATTGTATTTATAAAAATATTATATTTATACAAAATGCATCTTGAGTAAAGATCCGCATACATTTGGTATAAAAAGGTTTTATACAATAAAATTTTTGGTATAAAAAATTTATAATGATTAAGTTATATATAAAGAACAATCAATTCCTTAATAACGTAATTTATTAATTAAACGAGAAATTGGAGATATAAATGTTTATTTATTGATTATAAGAAAGTTGCTACAGAATAATTTCTTTTACATAAAAATATCAACATAATCCAATATTTGGTTTTATAAGTACAGAAGTTACATTGAACCCGGCGAAGCATGATAAAAACTATTATGGAGCCAAAGATAATAATTGAAATAATGATACTATTTCTGGCAAGTTTTCTTTAAGTAATATTAGTTATTGATATCAAAGTAAAAACTCACAATATTTGTACATAACGACCACCATTTAGTCTCTACAATTAATAAAACTTTTATTATTATATTTGTAAGGGTATCACGACAATACGCCGCGTGTTAAAGACGCCGCATGACAAAAACACCGCGTACAAAAACGCCGCGAACAAAATAATTTGAAATGAATTATGAATTTTAGGAATTAAATGAAATAATTTGTTATTAATTAGGAATTTTAGGAATAAAATGAAATTATTTGTTATTAATTAGGAATTTTAGGAATAAAATGAAATAATTTGTAATGAATTAAGAATTTAAGGAATAAATTGAAATTATTTGTTATTATTTACGAATTTTAGGAATAAATGAAATAATTTATTATTAATTAGGAACTTTAGGAATAAAATGAAATAATTTGAAATGAATTATTAATAAATTGATAATATTATTGGTAATAGTAATTCAAAAAATAATAAATAAATAATCAAAGTAATAACAGTAAAGGTAATTATAATAATAAAAAATAAAAATATAATAATGATAGTAATAATTATAAAATACAAGAAATAATTTCATTTATTCCTAAAATTTCTAATTCATTTCAATTTATTTCATTTTAATCCTAAAATTCCTAATTAAAAATAAATTATTTCATTTTATTCCTAAAATTCCTAATTAANAATAAATTATTTTATTTAATTCATAAAATTCCTAATTCATTTCAAATTATTTTATTTTATTCCTAAAATTTCTAATTCATTTCAAATTATTTTAATTTCTTCCTAAAATTCACATTAATTACAAATTATTTCATTTTATTCCTAAAATTCCTAATTAAAAATAAATTATTTCATTTTATTCCTAAAATTCCTAATTAATAATAAATTATTTTATTTAATTCATAAAATTCCTAATTCATTTCAAATTATTTCATTTTATTCCTAAAATTTCTAATTAATAACAAATAATTTCATTTAATTCCTAAAATTCCTAATTCATTTTAAATTATTTTGTCCACGGCATTTTATCTGCGGCGTTTTTGTTCGCGGCGTTTTTTTATGCGGCATTTTTGTTCGCGGCGTTTAGTTCGCCGTGATTTGTCCGCGGCGTTTTTTTTCGCTGCGTTTTGTCGTAGAACCATTTGTAAGTATCCTTACCATTTTACAAGTGTACTCTATTATTTAAAAAAACTTTTAATGAATTGCTACATTTGATACCAATTTATTACAAATAATTTACTAACAATGTATATAAGGTAACACCATTGATTGCTCAAAAAGAAAAAATGCCATGAAAAGGTCAATGATAACAGCACACAATCCCTAATTATACTTAGCATCTGTCTGAAATATTATAAGGCCCTTTTCAATCCCTTAAGGTGTTATGTCATATATTTAGCCAAAGTCAATACACAATGCGAATATCAAATAAATATGCTTGATGAATTTGTCTGAATATCAGTGTATTTGTTGAATACGTCTGCTTGCATAAACATAAAGCATTTGATGCTGTTTGAGTTACGGTAACCACCTTGCCAAAGCTTGCTCGTAAAATTCTTGTAGCCACATATCGAATATGATGTTTATATACGCTAGTGGTGGAAAGATATTCCCACTACAGTGCACTATTGTCGTTATGTATTAACTTCATTTACATTACGAATTCATTTTCAATTATTTTTGTTCAATTTAAATCATTATGTAATGGCTAATATTTGCTTATAAGGGGTTAAGGACTAAAATGACCTTCGAAACAATTATGCCTCTTACTCTACTTATAAAAATTGACTATAAATTAATAAGTGTTTGTCCAGAAGAAATAAAAATTTTATCGTGTTTTTATTTTCGCAATTTCTTGCATATAACCGATGGGTTACACAAAAAATAACTTCTAGAAAACGTTAATTGCATGGGTTAAATTAAAAAAAAATATATAAAAAATAATAAAATATTACTAGAAAATATTTTAAAAAGTTAAAAAAGTTTCTTACATTTTAAAGTCTTTAATTATTTACCTATTTATTTAAAATTTCATAAATATATTTTAAGTTTTAAATTATTTAAATCTCGATCAGCTACATGAACATCACCTAAATCATAAGTGTATTTTCATTTTCTTCTAATAGCAAAAAACAATAGTAAATGTTTAAAATAAATTAGTTTAACTTGGCAATTATGTATGTTTTATATTATAGTTTATTTCATAAATAAATCATTAAAAACTTTTGAATCTATATTTGAATCTATAGCTTGAACCCATCTATGAGCAAATTGTGTGATCCCGATGCGGTAACAATCCATCTTCTTAGAAGCGAAGATCTGGTGACACTTACTTTCGACCTCGACCAGATTATTGAAGCTGCGACCACGAAGAAAGTGTGCCATCGAGCGGAAAAGGTAATAGTCGGATGGCGCAAGATCCGGACTATACGCTGGGTGTGGAAGAAGTTCAAAGGCGTCGAGATTTTTGATTTTTTCCTTTGTTTGTTTGGCGGTTTGCGGTTTTGCATTGTTCTGTTGTAGAAGAACTCGCTTTCGATTGATCAAAGCGGGGTATTTCTCGCCAAGTGCCGCATACATTCAATCACGTTGGGTGCAGTAAAGGTCAGCGTCGATGGTACGACGCTTTGGAATCAGCTCGAAGTGAATCACGCCTTCAAAATTCCACCAAACACACAAAAGTGCCTTCCTTGAGAAACGATCTCGTTTCGCTACCGGTTTCGCCATTTGTCCGAGGTCCAACCATTGATTTTGTTGGTCTGGATTACTGAAGTAAACCCACTATTCATCGCAAGTTACAATCCGACGGATGAAACAGTCATCGCGCGAATTTTCAAGCAATTTTTGACAAGTTTCAAAACGCTTTTCGGCTTGAATTTGTGTCAATTCATGAGGCACTTCTCGACATCGTCTATTGACCTTGCCAAGAGCGTGAAGATGTCGTACAATGGGTGTTTGAGGAATATCAAGTTCGGCCGACAATCTGCGAGTACTTATTGACGGATTTGTCTCGACGGCTTCACGCATTGCTCCGGCATCTACGGTGATAGGTCGGCCTAAACGTGCATTGTCTCCCAGGTCAATTTCGCCTTCGTTGGACCTTTTGAACCAATATTGTGCAGTACGATTTGAGACCATATTATCGCCTTCAACTTCGCATATCTTCTTTGTTGCTGCAGTTGCATTTAAGCCATGTTTCCAGTAATGGCGTAAAAGAACACGAATTTCAAAATTTTCCATGATTTTTCTAAAAGACCATAAAAATTATATTAACGACTAATTAGAAGTTTTAATATATATTGTGATAGAGCAGTTCAAGAGCTTTAAAAACATATAACACATGTATATAAAATATCTTTATTTGGTAATAAGAAACAATTGAACAAAAAGACGTAGAAAATACGACAAGACTTTTGGTTCACCCTAATATGTAAGATCCCCTTCCTTCCTTAATTGAAAGGTGTATTCAAAGATATCGGATATGGGTATTCAAGAAACAGATCAAAACATTAGTAATCAATGATTAAATATGTATAATTTCATTGATTGTCATGTCCACCCTTTAGAACTTTAATTGTTTTTACATTCTTTTACAAAAAGATATATACTATTATATTTTATTTATAGAATTTAACTCATAATTATATTCAATTACAATATTTTTTACTAACCTTTATTCTGTGAATTGCTGTGTATTGGCTGATTTGGTTTTTTAAATAATAAATCCCGGGTTCGAGATTTTGAAGATTTTTTATTGTAACAAGTGGCACAATGCAGTTTCTTTCTACGAATTCGGACATCCGTATCGGTTTTTCCATCTCCAAGCTTTACTTTACATTCACTACAAATGAAACACCTCAAATGAAAATGAAGTTCCAATTCTTCAATGACCATCAAATCTTCAGAGCCTATGAGACAAAAAACTGTTATAAGAACTGATGATAGTTTCAAAATATTTTTATAAATCAATAATAATATATTCTTTTATTTTAAAAATATTTCAAATCACTATATTAAATTAGTAAAACATAAAAAAAAGAACAGAAGATCTTTTTACAGACTTTACAATTTCTATCATAAATAAACAGTCAAATGAAATATTAAAGAATAAATGGTAAAGTAAAAGATATCTCAAATTGTGAGTCCAAATGGGATCTAAAAATGTTTTTCTTACTAAAAGCCCGTAGTGCAAAATAATCGACCAAATCGTATAAACAGACCCGGACCTCAGTCTCAGTATGATCTTCGAAGAAGTGTTGAAGCAACAGTGGGAAGATGTAATCCCTTTGTGAAATATTAATAATCTTTTTGATAAAATAATTTAAATTAATAATCGTCTTAAAAAACAATAGTAAAACTGGAAAAATGGAATTTCTATTTAATGTTTATTAATTATTATTCTAATTTTCCTACATAAATTTGATAGCATATTGTTAAATTCTTAAACATGTTTTACTAGATGTCTTTTTCTAAAATTTTATATGGCTTTTCAATTTTCCAATTGTGAGAATAATTAAAATAAGCAAATATCTAAAATCAAAAGTTCCTGAAAAAATCATAATTTAAAATATCTCTAATTAATTTTAAAAAGTAATTCTCAAAAATAAATAAATAAATTTATATAGGGTGGCCTGTGAAACACTTTATATCGGATCTTTAGGTCCTAAGATTAATGTGCAAACTGGTCTCTCAAAAACCCTATTGAAAGTGTTTAGATGACATAATAATCAATTGATGATACAATCACTGTTTACCTATACGAGCAGATTTAAAACTCTTTTTCTTGAGACCTGTCGATGACGGTTATACAGTCGTAATTAATTGTCATAAAAAATAAATGTTTATTTAACAAATGATGTGTTTTTTGTTTTTAAACATAAGTTCCCATTATTTTTTAATTCTCTGAATAATGAAATTTTATTTGCTAAAAATAAATTTTTTGAAAACAGATAATTTTTTAAAAATAAAAAACCGATATAAATTGTAGTAGATTTAAATATTGTAAATTAATTTTTGTAGATGTTAAAAATGGTTTTTAAATAAAATATTTAAGTGTAACTCTGAAATTATAAATTGTAATAAAAAATTTAAATATTGTAAATTAAGTTTTGCAGGTAAATTATAAAAATGGGTTTCAAATTAAATATTGAAATGTAATTCTGTAAAATGAATGTCATTAAAAAAAGTAATAAATTCAATTAGAAAAATAGCAATTTGATAAACATATCAGTATTTATAATCCAGTATTTTTACGTATAATCAATCTGGTTGGAAAGAAAACAAAATAAAAGTTCCTCAACAAAAAATTGTTTGAATAATTGTTAATTGTTATAACAAAATTTGCGTTTTAATGAATTATATTCTTGACCCAACACTCATTTGACTTTTCTTAGGATATTCTTTGGAAATTTAGTCGTTTATGATGAATATTTTCCAATGATGAGTTCTGTATGTTGTATCAACAGGTGCATACAAATACAACTTTAGTTTTTAATTGCCGTACAAATTATGCATTTTTTGTGATTAAAAAGCAATTAACACCATCTTTCTATGTGATCTCAATTTAGCTTGATAATAAGATAACAACCCATGTCCGTGTCCTTCATATTCAGTGATTGGTTTTATAAATAAAATTTGTATATATACATAAAATCACAAATGAGTCCTGGTTTTTCATAATTATTATCCTACTTATAACGGTCAAATATATAAAGACAGCGTTCAATATCAACATAAAGTCATTGCATTCAATTCTTTGGTAAATTTATTAAGTAGGTATTTTTTGTTATACTGCTTCAATTCATTTTTCATTAATTAAGTAAAATTTAGTTTTGTAGACTTTGAGACCCCAAGCAATAATCAGACGATGTACAGGTTGAAAAACACTGAATTACATTGAAAACATAGGATTGGGAAAGCAAAAGTAATGATTGTTATAATAAAGACTATGATTGTAATATTAATATATACATTCCCAATTGAATAATAATAATTTTTTATTCCAAAAGGAAAACATTTATTATTAATAAAATTTCTTTTATATAAAAATTGATGGTGAGAATTTGTGTAAAAAGGTTTTTTTCTTTTATTTGAGATCTAAAAATTCTGAAGTTTTTGTTTATCTAAATCGTTGCTGAGTAACATTGATTGGTGTTGTTAAAATAGAGTCCATAATTTATATAGTAAAAATAAAGCATTTCGGAAGATTGGTTTCTGTTTTACTTTTCATACAAAAATTTTGCGCGTTTTTAAGTAAATATTGCTATACAAAGAATTATAGAAAAATGTTTTATCAACAATTGGAATTCGATTTGACTAGGAGAATTGTATGGGGTTCATTGATCGATTCTCATGATGATTAACAAAACGAAATTAAAGTTATAATTGACATACCGACGAATCTGACTTTTACTTCGAGTACGGAATTTATATATTTTATTGATAATAAAAAAGAGATAAATTTGATTATTGATTTCCAAAATGATCGATTTTGTTAAATGCAACAGATGGAATATTTGAATGATGTTAATTGTTCTACCAGACTCATGACTCAAAAATAAAGTTGGCACGATTTCATTCAAGCAAAGTTTTCAATTCAATTAACCCGTTGATAATGAAAGAATAAAGGGAGGGAGTCTCGCAAAACGACATTTATTTTCTCCAAGGAGTGCTATTGGACCAAATGTGCTTGAACCCTTAATCCGCAAATGGAAAAGTATCACATGTTTTAATGATAATCCGTGAATTCATATCATGGTGATATATCATGCGACAGAAACTAATTTCGATAAATTCCTAAATAAAATTCAGGATTATTTTATAAGTCAAATATCGGGTTAAATGTTTGTTAAGATTTTACGTATAAAGGAAATATAATATAATAATTTAATTTTCCAGAAACATACATTTGATAACGTTAAATACCCCTCATAAATTATCAATTTTTAAAGTACTTTGAGTTAATTTTCTTAAATAGTAAAAATATTTATGAAAACATTTAGTACCATTATCTTCATTGAAGCTTGAATAGAAGTAAATGTTTTTAAAATACACTCTTAATTATATTTATAAGGAATAAAACATTAATACACTATGACCGAATACTTAGTAAAGTTTTCTATAAAGTTAGATTCCAAGAAGACTTTTTAAATGTTTAGATGTTTTATTGCTATTTTATTTACTTATTAAACTAATGACTTTTAGTAGGATTAAGGACTATCAATTTAAAAAAAAACTATAATTGTTAAACATATTTTTGAATAAAATGAATACCATCAATGATATACAAACCTGCGGGCTCTGAACAACTATTACATTTTGCGTTCGTTAAATTTGAAGTTTTTTTACTTTGAGATTTTTGCTTTTTCTTTTCTCGATTAGATGTTGATGTTACTTTTGTGGGTTTTTCAATTGAAACTGTTTTAGTTTGCGTCTTCGTTTGGGTTATATCCTGTATAACATTAGAAAATCGTACTTGAGGCTGACCAGAATTTGAATATCTTCTGTTTTTCGAATTTTCACGGAAACTACGATTAGGTTTATTAAGATCTTCTGAATCTAGATCATCTAGAATTCTGAGTTCTTTTGTGCTTGAAGATCTTTTAGAATTCAGTCCTTCATTGGCTTTTGAATAACTAAGTTTCAAAGATTAATTAAATTAATATTGTCATGGATAAAAATGAAAGGATAATGTTTGATATATGAGGTTAATTTTATTAAGATTCAATAATAACATAAAATTAAAAAAAAGTTACATGGAAATTAAAAAAAACTAAAATAAATTTCAAAAAGTTATTTTTATGTATATAAATATTTTTATTATATGAGTTTCGTAATCTAAATAAAATGTTTTCTGAATTATCTTTATTTGATGTCGAAACGATTCCCCAAATGCAAATAGAAAACCCCGCGAGGGCAGATATTCCCTTTAAACCCGACTGTACCCTAAAAATATATTTAAAAAAATTAAAAAGCAGAAATTTGTTTAAATAATTTTTATTTGTGAGAATTTCTCACATATACGATGTCAAGGAGCAAATATGAGTTATGCATATTGATAGGGTTTTTTGGTGAACTTTAAATTTTTGATAACTTTTAAATTACAAATCATATTTATTGTTAAGATAAGTTAAAATAATGTTTTATTAATTAAAATGATTTTTTTAATATTATAAATATATTAATATCATATTATATTAATACAATATTAAAGAAGTTTATTATATGTAAAAATTAATTTTTAGAATAATTTTATTTCGGTAAAAATGAATTAATACAAACAATAGTTTAAGAAAATTAATTTATAATAAAAGTTACAAAATTATGATTAAATAAAAAAACAGATTTGGATTTAATTTTCTTAAAACAAAATTTAAAATTATAATTCATTATTCTTAAAGAATAAAACTTAAATTAACTAAAATTATATATCAATATTTATATTTCAAATATGATATCTGGTTGTGATAAAAATGAAACATTGTTCCTCAGAAATTTGTTTAAAAAATCATTGTTTGTTAGAAATAAAGTTTTACGATTTAATGAATCCTGATTTTAATCACGAACCCAACACATATAATGTCAGACAATGAACGATGACACTAAGAGAGGAAAAGTTAAAACAAGAATCCTCGAATTAACCGTAGAATCCCAAAGATTCGTATGACAGAAGAATGATAAAAAGATAGAACAGATTAAAGAAGATACTAGAATTAGAAAGACTGATTGCTAAAGCAAGATATTGTGATGGCAGGAGATAGCAAATATTGGATACCTGAGAAGAGAGTCGACTTCATAGAAGATACATATACTAAATAAATAAATATTTAAATACATACAAGAAAAAAGAAATTTTATGATGATTTCGATATAGACACTATGAGGCAAAAAATAAAATAAATCATACAAAGTTGCTGAAACTGCCAGAAAAGATAGATGCTGACAGCCAAGACGAAAGACAAAAACATTAAACAATCCACCGATGAACAATTTCCAAAAGTATGCATAGATTTTTTCGAACTATCTAAAAAGAATGCGAATGGATACCAATATATTCCTGCCATAATCGATAAATTTAGCAGGTATATCAGCTTGATGGCATTACCGTTTCAAGACGAGAAGGCAACACGGAAGATAATAAAAATAGATTTGGAAATTCGGAACACGTTGATAGAGAGAAACTCTTCGAATCAACACCTTTCCAAGAAACGATGAAGAAATTCAAGACAACGATAATCTATCCAAGCTTTTACCATCACAACAGTAACGGAATTACGGAAAGACAATTCAGAACAATTAGGAATGCTATAAAAATGCTACACGATTGAAGGATGAAATAAATAGAGATTGGATAGAAATGCTAGCTGAAATAGAATTTATATTAAATTGAACGATTAAAGCAAAAACAAGATTATACCCAGGAAATATAATCTTCCTGAGAAAACTAACAAATTAGGGGAAAACGTCACGAAAGGAAGACAAAGTGGAGAAGAAAATAAAAATGCAACAAAAGAAGACTTCAAGTCTGAAACAGAGTCCTCGAAAGGAAAGAAAACATCACAAAAAATGAAGACCGATTTACGGGACCAGCTACAATTATAAAACAAAGATAAAAAAAAACTACTAGACGATGTCAGAATTTTGATCAGAAATATAGAACGACTAAAGTCATTTAAATCGAAGGGTGTATGAGGAATATTTAAAATATGTATGTATATGGTATGTTGATTTTTGTATGCTAAACTTAGAATGATGATTCTTCACCCAGATCGGAGTTAGTCTGTTATTAAATTTATGTTAACTGATTATTTGAACATAATAAAAAAATATTAAAAGTTAATGTAATTAATAATCTGATAAAATTTAAATTTATGAAATAATATGTAGGCTAAATTCTAAATATAAATAATTTCTAAAAAGTTTTTAAAATTTAATATATCCAATATGTTAATTATTAAAAAACCAAAAATTATAAAATAATAAAATTTGTATATTTTTAATAAATAGGTTTAATGAAGCTAAATAAAATAAATTTCTAGGACTAAATTTTAAACAGATAACATTAAAAAATATTTCTCTACTGTAAGGAACAACTAGAAATACGCTTATTAATATTTATTTATAATAAAACCGTCTTTTTAAAAGTTACACCAATTCTGAATATTCAAACAAAATTAATATATCCACAATAATTATTTGTTTATTAATAGAGTTTTTTTAGTTATAAGCATATTTTTGAACCATTGTTATTTGTTATTTTAGATTACTTGTTTAATTATAAATTCCTTTTACTTTTGTTAATTAAATCTCACACCTATAATATAATTTCACCAACTAGAATGCAGACTTATAAACGATCTTCCGAGATCAGTCACGGAGACAACTCTCATTGTTGTAATAAAACAAGTTTTCAAAATAATTATGTCAGTGTGCTTAACAAATACATTTTTCTTGGAAATAATAATTAGTTTTCATATGATTAGAAATTCCAATTTTAATGATTGTTCAATGTAGAACCATGATAATAATTATATTTCCGTTTTGTTAATAATACATAAGTATTTGAAAAATAAATAATTTATTTATTTGTTTCAAGTTTGTTTTAATTTAGTTTGCTGGTTCAAAAATTCGGTATCATATAATACTAATTCATTTTAGAATATATAAAATTTCTATGAAATTTTATTCAAATAAGAAATATAGCAATGACCAGAAAAATAAATTAATTCTCCTTGATAACATTTTATAATTAATTTCTATTTCGTATCAAAAAAGTTCAAAACTATAATTAAAATATAATTGGAACAACAAGTAATGAAATTAAAATTATATATATTTAAAAATCCTTATTAATCTTTTTAATCAGTATGTTTTTAAAGTTTGTTAAGTATTGTAAATACATAGTTTTAAAATAAATGAACAAAACAAAAATAAATCAAACCGAAACATAGTTTTCGAAGAACTTTTATCCAAGAACTTTTATTCATTCTAAATTCAAGATTTCCAAAAATTCGAATACCCGCACTGTGAAATGTCAGACAAAACGAAGGTCTGGTTTTCAAAACAACTGAACCGAAATCATCACATGTCCAATGAAATCCTAAAAGTCTGCGTAAGACCAGTGAAACCAGTGAATGTCAGCAATAGCCATAATTCAGACGTCAATAAGTCTGAAGAAATTGCAGAAGAAGATATTTAATCGGTAATGGAAACTCTGATCAGTTCAACGGCAGATCACATGGTTCAATAACCTGTTTGTAAATGCTGCTATGCAGTTACCCGCAGAGTCGAGATGGGACACATTGGAAAGGGGTTCACTGAACATAGACATACTTCCGCGTAATGTCCCTGGGAAAACTTTAGACGAAAGTGTCTGAAAATTTGTCAAAGACTGTATACCGATGCAAATTAGGTTAGGTAACCTGCAAATTTTTAGTACCAGTGTGGAAGCAATCTACTTACAAGAGTGTAATAGTCCTAGGGTTGAGTAGCTGTACTATGTGATACGAACATAGTGATATAAAGGGATTATCAGTATCTAAAATCTCTAAATAACTTTCGGGCTTAATACATTAATGGATGTGAAGATTACATTAGAGAGGCAACTCGTCATCTCAAAACATGCCTTAGTGAAGACTCACAGCTGACTAAATTGAGTAAGGTGGTTGAAAACTGCAAATTGTGCAACATAAAACCTTTGCAAGTACAAAAGATTAATAATAATAATAATAATAATAATAACAACAATAATAGTAATAATCATTATTTTTTTGTTTTATTAATAATATTAATAACAATTCAATACTATTTTGTACTTGTATCGATAATATATACATCGGAAAAGTATGAAATTAAAAATGAAAAAAAATTATATATAAAATAAATTTAAAATACAAAAAACTAAATTACCCCTTTCTAGACATTTTTGAGGAATAATCAGTATTATTTTTTAAGGAATAAACATTTTCTGATTTCGATAACGACATTCCTAATGATATGGTGTTATCTGAGGTAGGACCACCTTTAAAAATGGTCGGAGCAGGGACAGTCGACAATGAGTGTTCGAAGTCAGCATTTGATTCAAACAAATTAGAATAATCCTTCTCATCCACTTTTACTAAGTCTTCATTAACATTAATGACGGGCTAAAAAATTATATATATTTTTATGATAGTGAAATTGTTAACATAAAACAGAGACAATATAAATTAAAACATAGGTGAGAGTTGGCTGCAATTTAATTGTCAACACGAAAAAATATATACATAAAATTTCTGATCTGAAATTATTTTTATTTCTATTTATCATCACAAATTTTAAAAATCATTCTTTATATAAATATAATTTATACGAATACGAGTACCCCCAAACTCTTTCAGAGTGGCAGCCCCAACATCAACTACTGATCAAATCTCTGTTTTTTTTAATTAGCGGCTATTCTTTCTACGTAATGAATCAACCTTTCTCATTCGATCAGGGTCACTTGTTCCAGTGAACGTGCTAATAGTGTAATAAAGTATATCTTAACTCAGATACTTAACCGTAATATTTTCAGTCAAAAATATAAACAAATCTTAATCTAACTAGCTTTTGATGATTTTCCTTCTTGACGGATTCTGAAACATTTGATTCTTTTTTTGATGGAATCACGACATTTTCTGCTGTAACCGATGAAAAACTTCTTTCTTTGACTATAGGTTTTACATCGTCCAGATTTGTAATCTTTATATATTCTGATTTCAAAGTATTTTCTAGAATAAATCACACATAAAACTTATCTCATAAAACAGTTTCTTACCATCTTCATCAAAGGATCTCTCAGCTTTGACAGGAGCACTGCTTTTCCGATTCATGAGTTTCCTAAATACAATAATGTATATGAAAAACATTTTCGCAATATTCGTCATACTCATCTGTGGGCCGTGATAAAAGTGTTTTGTGGCGCATAGGGAATAACTGAGGTGTGACAGATACCTGAATTAAGAAATTATGTAAGAAAAGGTTTACTTTACTATAAACCGATAATTTGATAACAATATCTGGTTGGATTATACACCATTTGCAGGTAAAACTAGGAACTATTGTGCTGTCTTATATATTAAAATGCTGATTATTGTAAACAAACTTATGCAATACCTAATTAAATAATCTCAAAAAAGTCAAAAGAAATAGGTTTGATACTTGTTTGATACTAATACTGTTAATTTAAGTGATTTAATCTTTAGAACCTTACATGCAACTCTCTTCTCATTCTTGAATCATTAAAAAATTCATTAAATCATTAAATCTTTTAAAATCGGTTATTTTTATATTCGACCTACAAACTTCATTAATTTGTCTATCTATGTATTCTATGTCCTCAATCCTCTTATAGGAATAATAACTTTATTGTTACACTAATATAAATGTTATGCCAAATTTGTGTAATTGCCGA
>MQRK01216218.1:12087-22686 GCA_001938485.1 Girardia tigrina
ATCTGTCAAGAAATACCTTATTTATTTTCATACGATAGTTCAAAGTTAAGTTATACGCGATTGAAATGTAAGGTGTGAAGTTTGACCCGTTTCATATCGAACAACCTAATAAAATGTACATTTAATTATATTGTATTTGCAATTTATTTTGATATTATTGGTTGGTGCAAGAAAAAAGAAAAAGTATTCCTCAGAAATTTACTTAAACAAAACTTGTTTAAATATTGTTATATTGTTGTTATTAAATAAAAGTTTCAAAAATGTCTTCTTCAGAGTTTTCACCACGAACTCAACAATATTATAACAGAATGAGACAGAGAATGCATGTATACACTCAAAAATATTTTCAATTAAGTTACATAGTTCCCGTACTTCAAACTTGTTCAAAAAATTATGTGGAAAAGATAAAGACAATACACTTGATTTATTATTAAGATCATCACCTAAGTTTAAATGCACCGCCTCCAACTTATCGCCCAACATTATGCCTTCCAGATATAAGTACCTCTCATCACTTTATACGTGTTCTTTCAGAAAGATTTCTATGGCATAAATTTTAACTATCCCCGTCAATATTCTGTTTCACATTTGCAATAAGTTTTTTTTGTGATAAATTTATGTTTATTAAGATTTTATCTCGATTCTTTACCTTAATATAACACTTCAGTTCGCGCCAATTTATTAGTTCCACTGCCTATTTTTTATGTATAATAAAGTGTTAATAAGTTATGGAAATGACCAATGAATGTAGAATGACCAATGAAAAGGCATTTAGCTATTATATAAAGCAACTTAATTGGAAAAAATCATTATTCATTGACTCAAGGCTACACTGACTAAATTCATCAATAATGGGAAGAAAGGGAGACATTAAAAGCAATAAGAAAGCTCAAATTAAGAGTCTACTTGATGGAGGCAAGCAAAGTATTCGAGAAATTGCAGCTTTAGTTGGTGTAAGCCATACAACAGTGCAGTGTTGCAAAAATGCCCCTATCCATTCCCATAGAATTGGTCACTGTTAAAAGAAGAAGTTGACTACCAGTGCTGATGAGAGAGCTATGATGCTGGTGATATCAAAAAAACCCAACTGCGAAAGCAAAAGATGTCAAATCAGCTCTACAGGCAGCCGGAACAAGATTATCATTGAGGACAACTCAACGCAGATTGAAAGAATTAGGCTGCAAGTCAGTCAAAGCGAGGCGGGTACCTGTGTTGACTGCCAGGATGAAAAAACAAAAATTGGAATGGGTAAGAAGTCACAGACACTGGACAGCAGAGGATTGGGAAAAGGTTAAAATTAATTTTTATTCATTAAATACATCATATTTGTGGGATTTTTTGTGTATTCACATCATTTTAATATTTCTTTCATAACAAGTTGTTTTCACAGATGAATCGATTTGCGAGTGTGGGACTTCTGGTGGCCATACAGTGTGGAAACTGCCCAATCAACCTGCTCCAGTACATCAAGTTCAACGCTATCCAACCAAGGTGATGGTGTGGGGCTGCTTTAGTGCAAAGTGGCAGGTCATCTTCATATTTGTGAGGGAATGATGAATGCCACCAAGTATGTTGACGTTTTGAAGAACTGTCTGGTACCCCAAATGCGTGAGTGGTACCCTGAAAATGGTGGTTTCCTACTTCAGGACAAAGCACCATGACACACAGCTAATATTGTTGCCAAATTTATTGAAGACAACAATATTCAGTTGCTTCCATGGGTAGGGAATAGTCCTGACCTCAATCCCATCGAAAATCTCTGGGGTATCATCAAAAGAAAGCTTAAGGAGGAGACGATAACATCAAAACAAGAATTAATTGGAAGAATTTTACATTTTTGGAACCATGACGCATCAGTTCAACAAACCTTGATTAGTGTGGCCAATTCAATGCCAAATAGAGTCGAAGCAGTTTTCAAAGCAAAAGGAGGCCCAACAAAATACTAATTTTCTAAATTATAAAAAATGAACTATTCGTTTTTTTTTCTATATTGTTATTTGTATGCTTTTATTTTTTATGTCTGTAATTATGTTATCAATTAAATATATTATATATTCATTTGTTTTGCAGTGTCTCATTGTTTGCAAAGAGTAGGCCCAAAAATGTAAAAAAATGTAGGTGGAACTAATAAATTGGCGCGCACTGTAGTTGATCTGGGAAAACCCTGGAAAAGAGACAAAAAATTGGTTAAACAAATTAGAAATCCAAGATTAAAAAAGGCCATTGTCAATAAATTTCATCTGTGTGTTTGTATCCTAGGCTCAATACTCTGCCGCAATTTTTAGTACTGCACTGAAAAAATGCAATATTAAATGAATGGGAGAATAAAATAAACGAAAGAGAAAAAACAGTCTCGTATTTACTTATAGCCTAGTTTACAAGACCATGGGAAGTTTAAATATCAAATTGACCTAATATACCTCAAATTGTCATACGTGGAATCGAAACAGATATTAAATTAGTAAATAATTTTGTTATTAATATTCAAATTAAAAAATATACTTTAGTGAGCAATAAAATTTCCATATATAAATGATGTGTTATTTTAGGAAATATTTTTTCAACATCATCCTTTCTGTACATAAAATCATATATGCAATCGCTTTCACTTTTAGCACAAAAAACTATAAAAAAGATTAACTTAAATTTTAATCTTTCAAAAGCTTACAGTGACAAAATCTATGTAATTCACTTGAATCCGTTCCCAGATAATCGTTAATTTGAATTAAACATTTTTCAATGAATATCTCTTTTGTTTATATACAAAATTTTTAATTATTTAAGGAAATAACGAATATACTTTTTTTGCTTGTAAACTCATTATTAACTTCTTTAAAATTAATTTCCATTATAATACAATTAAAAGATTTACAAAATTCATATATCTTTCTATGAAAATCTAATTTCTTTTCTTCCAATCTTCTTTTCATTGTAATGGATTCCTTAGGAAAAAAACAAATTAAAAATAATAAAGAATTTATAAAACTACTATTATTTAATAATTGAAGTGCTTGTTTGGAATAGTTAAAAATTATAACATTATAAAAATGGATATTATTAAGAACACCAACATGGCTTTTCAAACTTTTATTTTCATTACAATCAGAATTGTCTTTTGGACAATTCTCAGAAAAACTCTCGTCATTCGACATCGTTCTAAATTGATAATTTTTTGTTAATGTTTGTTAATAAACAATTATTCGAACAAATTTTTCATTATTTTCTGATTTTATTTTTAAAGTTCATTTTTGTAGTTTTAGTATTAATTTTTATTTACATATTAATTTTATTTAAAAATTATTTTATGTAAAGAAAGAACATTTAATTAATTCAAAACTTAGTTAAAACTATTTATTTTATTGAAATTTTAATATGAAGATTTGAAAAAATTTAATATTTTTAATGTTTTTAAATATCTTATGTTGTACTTTAAAATATAAATTATACTCGAATAATTATTTATCGTGAACATCTAAAATATCAATTTTCCATCTGGGTGGGAGAAACACATTTCCAAATACTAAACTCAACATACAAAATTCAACAAACCAATTTCAACATACCAAATTTAAAATATTCCTCACAGATATTAAAAAAACATTTTTAAAAAAGGAAAATGCTTCAAATATAAAATAATAATTATAATAAATTAATAAGCAAAACATTTTAATCAAATAAATTTATTATTCACATGCTTAGCGTATTCTTGGTATTCTAAGTCTTCCATATAGTCGTCTAGAAACTGGTTCAGTTGTATTTTATTGTATTAAATTTATTGTTGACAGAGGCTAAATATTTAAGGATTACAAGGTATAATGTATATTAGCATAATAAAATCTGCTAATACAATCATATACACTTATATTACACATTCTAAAAGCTTCATACAAATGCTCACAAGGGATGCCAATATGATAGGTTGTTTTGCATTCACATATTTTAAAGGTTATACCCAAAAACAGTGCTTCCCAAAGCAGAGTTCCCCAAAACAGCGCTTTCCAAAAATAGCCAAAATTTTAAAACTATAAATGCTAAATTACTATCGGTATTTTTTACTACACTATAAAGGCAGTTACTATAAATTTCAAAAATTTTGAAATATTTTGACTTATTAATTAACAGAAATTAATTATTTAAAGTTTTCTAAATAATTAGTACAGTGAATTCTGAATTATATTAATTATCAAATTAATAACCGCTGTTAAACTTTGGAAGTTAATTTAAAATACGAAATAAACATTGACAGAAAACTTAAGTGAATTACGAATTAATATTAGTAATGTTTATGGATTATTAATTAAATTAACCACTTAAGCATCTCGAACGAGACCCTCGGGTGCATCAAATGTTTTCCGATTTGCACTATCCCGAGTACCTGTCGAAACTTATAAATATTATGTTTATACTTTTATCTGGAATGATACCTTCTTGTCCGTTTGTGTTTCATAGATCTTAGTGCATATTTATTGTATGCTCCTTCAAATTTTGTGCGAGTTGAATGGCATAGTTTTTTTTAAGTTTATATTATGACTTCTAAGTTATCAATATTATAAATAAAAAACCTGCTTTTTGACCTCATTTCAAAGAAAATCCCTCGCATTAAATGGTAAATTATAAATTGTCCAATTAAGTAAATTATAAATTTAATTATGTAAAACTATTAAATATTTCAAAATTTTGCAAAAAATGGATAAATAAAAAGTACGCAAGTTTTAAATTTAATTATTTAAAATTAATAATTAATTTAATAAATTATAAATAAATAATTTATTAAACTTAAATTGTTAAAGTTTATAATTACTTAAATTATACATGAATTATATAATTTTAAATATTTAAATATAAAAATTATATTGAGATAAGTAAACGTATTTCAAACTTGCAAATACGTTTTGACAATGGTGAAATCGATGTAATGGAATTTATTCAGGGTATTTATTACTGGTTAAGCAACCATATGGCATTTTAACAGTCTATTGCACATTTATTATCTTAAAATAAATTTTTATATCGAATTGACTTCTTTCTATAATTACATAAATTTTTGATGAAATATGTGTATGACTTTTTTGCTGTTATGTTTGAAAGGAAATTATAAAATGTGGAAAAAATTTTATCTACTTTTGTAAATTGAACACATGTTTTTAAAAATGTGCAGTGAAAGAAAATATAATAAAATATTTTTCAAATAAATTATATTAAATTTAAAAGTCAAAATATTCAAAAAATGGATAGGAAAAAATATAAAAATTACTAAATTGATAATTCTAAATTAATAACTTATTTTAAAAAAATATTTTTTTTCAATTTTACTGATTTTTTTTACTATTTTACTGATTATAAAAGTTTTCCTTAAAATTTTAAAAATGTTTTAACAATTTTTAAAATATTTAATAGTTTTACATAATTAAATTAATAATTTACTTAATTGGACAATATATAAATAATTTAATTAATAATCCATTGATAACTTAAATATTAATTCGTAATTCACTTAAGTTTTCTTCAATGTTTATTTCGTATTTAAAATTAATTTCCAAATTTAACAGCGGTTATTAATTTGATAATTAATATAATTCTGAATTCACAGTATTAATTATTTAGAAAACTTTAGATAATTAATTTCTGTGTAGCAAAGCAATAATGCGAGGCGGATGCAGCAAGATTTATTTGAAATACAAAAACTACGGTGACGAAACACCGATTAAAACAAACAATAAATATATCTCTACATTCTGTTAATTAATAAATAAAAAATTAACATCTTTCAAAATTTTTGAAATTTATAGTAACTACCTTTATAGTGCATAAAAAATGCCGATAGTAATTTAGAATTTATAGTTTTAAAATTATGACTATTTTTGGAAAACCCTGTGTAGTGATCTGATAATCGATAGCATACAAAAAAACTGACTTGTTTAAATAAATTAAATTAAAATTATTACACGTGGAAAATTCAAATGTGGTAAAAATGTCGGTGAAAATAAATTTTTCCGATTTCTTACTTTTTTAATTTTTTAAATCGAATGAAATCGAGCGGACCAGAGCTGCCGCCGCATTGTTCAGCGAATCGGCGTCCGGACAATCCACTTGGACGCATCGAGTGAACCACCGATCGATGCGATGCCGCCGACAGGACCAACACACTTCGGCGAGCCGCTGTGGGCCGTTTGCGGCGCCGAAGAACGCCCGCGTATCGACCGTTGGACACTGGAACCGACCGATCATGTCCACCAGCGACAATTTCCGGCACAATTAAGAGATGCTGATTGCCGCCACTCGGTTCGGTAGTCGGCACCACACCCTGTTTTGGGGAAATACCATTTTTTAATTTATGTTAACTTTATATTTGTTGTCAACTAAATGAACTCATTACTTTGAACATTTCTAATTACAGCTTTGTAAGGTACATTTACTGAATATTGTAGAAATGTTTTTGCTCGTCTTTCACTAAAAATCTTCATCATAATTGTTTATGCTAATGATTAAGTAACATCTTGTTCAACAAACTCTTTTAATACTTAGTTCATTGACTTACCTGGGATAGTGAGGTTAAAGCAAAAACCTCGAAACTGGAAATTTCGAATTTTACCTCGTGATTGGGTCCATTTTAATTAGCTTGCCATAAATGATGCGTTAATATCCCTGAGAAAGTTCATTATAATTGTAAACTCATCATCAGAATATTTATTCACAACTGTTCAACAGTGCAAGCATTCTTGACAAGCATCGTGCTGGAGGATCAAATGAGCGAGTGATACTTATGACGACATAGACGAATCGGTAAGAGATAAACATTCCTCATCTCTAAGGAGAGGTCAGAGTAACTTATGATACCGTTGGAACGCCACGACTCGCCGGCATGAATCGATTTCGTGATAGTCGAGTTCGAGAAATAATTGTTCGGAGAAAACTTAAAGATAATTTTGAAACTAAATTCAATATCGTCGAATTCTTCGACATCGAGACTGGTGAAACTGAAATAGATCTTCGACGTGTTCAATAATGAGTGTCATCAGTTGGAGATGATATCTCATCGCGTTGATCCAGAATTTCTGGATCATTTTGATTAGTTTCGCCCGTTGCTAAAATAGTGGTTGTCGTTTTTGATTGCATTTATTTTCCACTTCCAGAATTTCTTCGCTCGCTTGTTTGTTGAGTTTATCGATATGGTTTTGAACTTCATCGATCTTTTCGATTAGGGAATTCAAAAATTGATCTTGGTCAACTTAGTCATTGCTTTCTGTTTTCTGTATTTTCAGTGCGGACGCCATGTTTTCTCTTTCTTCGAGCTTCAAAACGAAAATATTTTATTATTTCTAAAACAAAATTCACACAATTCATTGAAAAATTTGATCTTTATTTGATTTATTTTGTTATTTTCAAATTTTTCATCAACTTTTATTTCAAATTGACTCGACTAAAGAAATTTGCTCAAACAACATAACATTCGATCAATCAATTCAATTGTGATTATTGCTTTAAAACTTTCGGCCAATCAGAAACGGCCACGTCAAAAAACGTTAATTTAATTTTATTTTGAAATAGAACTGTGAGGAATATTTTGAATATTTGATGTTTTGTGTTTGAATGTTGTATGTTGATTTGAAATTGTGTCACTCTTACCCAGATGGATGATTAATATTTTAATTCTTATTATCTAAAAATATGCAATGTTTAAATTTATTTTTAATTTAAAATAATTGTAAATTTTTAAATAATTTAATTAATTTTATTTACGATTTTTAATACATAAATCGAATTAATATTTTTTAAAAAATTAATAATCATTTTAATTTTTATCCAATAAGTTTTGAGTAAATATTTTCACAAATTATTTATATCACCATTTGTTAAAAAATAATAAGAATTACATCATTAAATCAAATTAATTAGAATACACTCGTACGAAAGTTTTGACAAATATTGTCTTAAGGACAATCAAACCTGTTGTGTTAATAAAAATATGAAAAGTCCAATGGGTGTTCTTAATATGGCGACGCACGATCACGTGACTCCGAACATCAAAGGTCCCGAGACATTTGATAGATCTGAGACAAAAGTGGAAGCATTTATAAAGAACTTCAACAGGCATGCAAAGATAATGGGATTTTAGAGGAAAGGAAAATTCTATTAGTAACGACATACATGACTCCGGATCATAAAGTATAAAACAGCAACCGGTGAAACATTGTTGAGCATGTCATGAAGAAGGACTTGTTAGAAGAGAGTGTCCAAATGTGAAATGTAATCATTGTAATAAAAGAGGACACATAAGAACACAATATTATGAAAACCTGAATAGGTTTAAGGAACGCGATCAATGGAAACGAGATAATGGAAGAAATCGATGGGAAAACGATAGGAAAAATTACTCGAATCAAAGTTATAGAGACCGGCAGACGTACTGAAATAGGAAATATCCAGTAGCGGAATTGTACGAACTAGATGATGAATTGTGTGGAAGAGATGACTCTTCAAAACTGGGCTATACCGACGAAACCGATAGAAAAGAAGATTCTAAAAGACAGGAATATCCTAGAGGTTACAGAAAATATAGAGATGATCAGAGAAACGAGGATGCACGATCACAGGGAGAGGTGATCAGTGTGCTTCATTAGAAATTCAATGCAGATGTGTGTTTGATTGTACGTATGAATGTGTGTGTGATTGTATGATCGATTGCATTTATGAAAATATTCCTCTAGAAATTTGTGAATTCGATAGTTTGAATAAAGAAAATAATGAAAAATGTGATAGCATGGATATAGAAAAAGAAAGAAAAGAAATATTACAACAAATATATTAAAAATAGCAAAGTTTGACATAAATTATAAAAAATTGAAACGACGGCCAAGTGTAGAATTTCGTATGAAAGATAAAAATAATCAGTGTCTTTTAGATACAGGAGCCCGAGTGAATGTCATTAAAGCGGATTTAATCAAAGATATGAAAAATATTCAAATTAGAGAAACAAGAAAGCGTATTCACTGTGCGAATGACTTAGAACTTGTAAACTTTGGAACTGTACAATTAAAGGTAATAATAGAAAGGGTTCAGAAAACAATAGAGTAGTATGTTATCAAAGAAATAGATCCGAAAATGATTGCTGGTATAGATTTTTTGGATAAATTTGGAATAAAGCTGAAGAAAGAACCATCAAATATCGATAGGATATTAGCAATTAGAGATAGACCTTTTGATGAAGATAGATTAAAAAGAATAAGAGAATTGTATAATTCTACAAGTGACAATCAGCTAATGAAACTTTTAACAAAATACCAATAACAAAAAATCAATATTCATAGCTGATAAATGGAATATTGGAAAAACTTCGTTAACCAAACATAAAATAGAAATGCATGGAGAACGAGTACTGGTAAAACCGTATAGACAACCGAAAAATTTTGAAGAGAAACTAGATGATATTATAAGACACTTTGAAGAAAACGATATTATCAAAAAGTGTAGTTCTCATTGGAACTTTCCTTTAGTATGTTTTTGGAAAAAAGAAAAGCAAAATATTCGAGTATGTGTAAATTTTCGTCAGTTAAATAAAATAACCGTCCAACCAGCGTTTCCAATGCCAAATGTAGACGATATGTTGAATACACTAAATGGGGCAAAATACTTAATTATTATTTAATTATTTAATTCAAAACTTAGTTAAAACTATTTATTTTATTTAAATTTTAATATGAAATTTTGAAACGATTTAATATTTTTAATGTTTTTAAATATCTTATGCTGTACTTTAAAATGTCAATTATACTCGAATAATTATTTATCGTGAACATCTAAAATATCAATTTTCCATCTGGGTGGGAGAAACACATTTTCAAATACTAAACTCAACATACAAAATTCAACAAACCAATTTCAACATACCAAATTTAAATATTCATCATAATAGTTATATTTACAATTTATTTTGATATTATTGTTTTGTGCAAGAAAAATGAAAAAAATGCTCCTCAGAAATTTCCTTAAACAAAACTTGTTTAAATATTATGCTATATTTTTGTTATTATATAAATTTCAAAAATGTCTTCATCTGAACACAACCACTACCCTAAGAGCGTTATTAGAATATTGCATTATAGAAGACTTTAATTAAAATTATGTACACTTATTTTTATTAATGTATGTAATGATGATTCTATTTATTGAAAAGAAAATAATTTACACTAAATTTATTATCTAATTTTAAAATTACACGCTGAGGTGCTTCTTTAATTTGTTTCTGTAAATATAAAATTAACATTAATAATTGATGAAAATTGAAAAATATACTTGTTTTAATCAACGTGAAAATGTACCAAATTTAAATTAATATAAATTTCATTTCGTTTTTGACAATAGAAGATTCTGAAGATTTTTGTCTTTCAAGTCGTTTATTCTCTTCTAAATTTCTTCTTCAATATCATCGCTTAAATAACTGGATGGATCACTCTGTGTCTGTGAGGAATATTTGAATGTTTGATGATGGTGCAAGAGTGGGTGCAGTGAGGCGGCCGCCGCGGGCCGGCGACGGGGAGCGATCATCTGGTCGGGGGGATACATTTAAAAATCCCACTTCGAGACTCGGTTCGATCGGAT
>MQRK01216224.1:762-11855 GCA_001938485.1 Girardia tigrina
TGTTTTAGAAGAAACCCTTAGACAAAAATTACACCTGGCTAAATCGGCCCCGATCAAACTGATTATTTTACTTTATTTCTATCCATACTGTATATTTCCCTAGACAAATTGACACGAGGCAATGTCATTAAAAATATATTCTAATTCAAATATTTTCTAAATGTAATGATAAGTATTATAAATAAATTTCAAAAATAATGGAAATCCTTTAAAATACACTACTCAAAGTCGTTAAAATTATATTTTACTTCAAATATTTACTAAATGTCTTCTAAATGTTATGATAATCATTACAAGAATTTTATAAAATAAATAAACGCACAGTAAAATGTATTCAAAGTTCCGGAATAAGCATAAAGACTGGCAGAATTAACTTAAGCAGTACTGTTTCAAATTATAAACCAATGTTTGTCAGCAATAAATAAAGGTACAAAAGCCAAATTTATGACTTAGAGACATCGCCGTCAACTTTCAAAACTTCTGCCGAAAACAAATAATTCGGCAGAAGTTTATAGCTGTTATAGATATTTTTTATTCAAAAATTTGGACTAATATTGAATTTCTTCAAAAGTAACACTTATTACAAGACGTATTTTACATTATAATATTGAACGGCCATTTCTCTTTTTTGTACTATATGCAATTCATGTACTAGTTATGCTGAATGACACTTGGAAATCAATGGGAATTTGGTTGATTTTGAATTGAAAGTTATAAAAAGTTTAATAAGAATTTTCCTATCAGTGAAATTAAAGGACACGGATTTTTCACTTCAATTGAAAATTTTTCCAGTTCTTACTTTTGTTTAAGCTGATAAGGTTATCATAGCTATGAAGAATTAAGTAATTATTTAACAAAAAATGTCACCAACTGAAGATGGTTTAATCGAAAGACATTAATGTCATGGACGACGTATACTAATTTATCCTATTCAAATGTGGAACATGTTTAAACGATCTAATGATGAATTACCGAAAACAAATAATTCGGCAGAAGTTTATAGCTGTTATAGATATTTTTTATTCAAAAATTTGGACTAATATTGAATTTCTTCAAAAGTAACACTTATTACAAGACGTATTTTACATTATAATATTGAACGGCCATTATTAACAAACTTCGAGAAAGAATTATGTTGAATCAAAGTCACGTTGTGCTTGTTCGGTTCGTTTGCTTCACAAAAACTATCTCCCATCCGTATCTTCCACGTGTGTCAAACAAATATTTAGCTGCTTAATGTGAATTGATGTCCAAAAGAAATGATTACACCCTCTAATTCTAATAATATTAGGTTGTTGCAAAAGAAATGACGGTTTTAGATTTTTTTGTATTTGCCGCAATGTTATGCGACTAAAACATGTATGATGTTATAAGTCATTCGAAAGCTTAATTTATATTCTTTTAGATATATTTATCTAAAACATATTATAATATTTCTTTTGTTAATAATTTCGATTTTAATTGCAGATTTCAAAACGTGATTTTGGCAACATTTACTTCTATGAGTTCAACCTAGGGCGTAATGCAGCTCAAACCGGGGCAAGGGAAGTGTCAACGAATGCACGGTGCACCGCTGGTACCAAAGTTTTCTCTCTGGCAATACCAACCTGGAAGATGAGCCTCAATGCAGCCACCAATCGGCGATTGACAACGACTAATTGAAGGAGCTAGTGGAAGCCGATCCACACACAACTGTTTGAACACTGGCAGAATAGCTTAACGTTGATCCCTCAACCGTTGCTCGGCACTTGAAGCAAAATAAAAAGTCGAAAAAGCTCGATAAATTGGTGTCTCACGAATTGAACGAAAGTAAAAAAATCGTCGTTTTGAGGTGTCTTCGGCGCAACAAGAATGATCAATTTCTAAATCGGATTGTGACATGTGATGAGAAGTGAATTTTTGACGACAATCGGCTGCGTTTGGTACAATGGTTGGACCACGATAAGGCTCCTCACCACTTTTCGAAACCGAAACTCCACCAAAAGAAGGTTATGGTGACTGTTTGGTAGTTTGCAGCCGGTCTCATCCATCATAGCTTTCTGAATACTGGTGAAACGATTACCGCAGAGAATTACTGCCAACAAATTGACTAAATAAATTACTAGCTCCGACATATGTGACCGAGATTGATCAACATTGATCCACGACAAAGCCCGGCCACACATCGCAAAACCGACCCTACAAAGGCTAAATGAATTGGACTACGAAACTGCCTCATTCACCCTACTCACCGCACCTCTCGCCTACGGACTACCGTTTTTTCAAACATCTGGACTACTTCCTCCAGGAAAAAGGCTTCAAAAACCAAGACGCCTTTATCGCTTTTATCGCATCCAGAATTCCGGAGTTTTACATTAGGAACATCAATAAACTTGTTTCTCGTTGGCAAAAATGTATTGATTTTGATTGTTTTTATTTCGATTAATATAGTTTATTCTGTGCTGAGTTACATTTGTTTAAAGGTTAGGTTCAAAAACCTGCATTGCTTGTGCAGCAACCTAATACTTCTGATTACTTACCATTCAGTCCAACATTTTTTTTATCTTATATCAATATGGTAACTGGCTGTTTCGAGTATATTACCTTTGTTTATGATGTCCACAAATTAATTTATTATTTAAGTTGGACCCAGAAAGAATATTTATGTTTTAGTTTCAAATTAACTCGATTTGATTTTGAATAATCTGAATTTCAGATTCTGAAATAAAAAATTAAAAAAAAAATAAACAGTAGGCTAATTAAAATATTTTTTGTTATTCATACGTTATCATAGCATCCTGTTAAAACTCCACAGCACAGAATTCATGTTTGAGAACGCAGTTTGGAAGTTAATTTTAATTTGTTCACAGTTTGTTAGTCACAAGTCACTCTCGCAATAATTCCTACATCAAGTTCACAAAATTTTAAAATGTTGATAATTAATAATGTTTTATATGTCTAGAAATAGTGATTCTCCCTTCATTAAGACTTTGTTTAAATTTTTGTATAAACTTTTGATTCGTATTTATATCACATTATATATAATTATGTCTAAGAGTTTTGTACAAAAGAAAAGATGTTCCTCAAAAATTTGTTTAAAAAATAAAATTTTACATTATGGGATATCCCAGTTTGAATTCGAATCTAGATATCGGTTCGAATGACCACAGCGAATCTAGCATTGATGATGCAAAAAATCAATTTGATTACTTGAAAAAAATAAAATAAATTGATTGATTTCTTTTAAATCAGAATGATCAACTGTCGCCTTCTGCCACTTCAAAAAAAGAACATTATTTGTCCGAATTGCAAGCAAATATGCGCATACTGCTCAAAGAATTAAATGGTTTTAAATTTGGCGATAATAAAGAAACCAGACCCAAAAAGCAAAATGGTTTAATTTTTATCTAAAAGTATTTTAAACCACATTGATAATTTTTAGATTCAACTTTTTTCATAAATGAAAATGGAAACAATAATTTAAAAAATGAGCTTATTTCAAGAAACAGAGAAATTATTAAAAAAATTAATTCTGTGGACACAAAATTAAATCAGTTCAAACAAAAAATGAGAGAATCTTTTCTTGAAATCGAATCACTTTCCAAGGTTTTATAGAGATTGTTATAAATAAATCCTTTTATTTCTTCTGTTTAACCTTTTATTTTCTACTTCGTATTTCAGCGTTTTTTGAATTAATTTTTTAGTTCAGATTCTTTTCAGCAACTCTAAGCCAATAAAATAATAAATTTTTCTTTCAAAAAATAAGATTGTGATTGTGAGGAATATTTTAAAATTTGGTATGTTGAGTTTAGTATTTAGAAATTTGTTTCTTCCACCCTGATGGAAAATTGATATTTTGGATTTTCACGATGAATAGTAGTGTTCAAAAAAACACGAAACCAAATTAAAAAACAATTTAAATAAAAATTCATGAAATTAAATGAATGAACAGAATTAATGTTTTTGTTTAACTGAAGCAGATTGGCGAATAGAATAAAAAACGGAATTAACCATGACACAAACCAGAACTACAGTCAGCAACATCAACAAACTCTCAATCATCAACTCATATATGCCCAGACAATACGCGAGTATCCATCTCAATGATTATGCCGATATACGTCTCTATTCTGCCGATTCGGATCGTGTTTACGTGTTATTTGTCAATATATTTTATGTTCGATCTGTTTCTTTTTTCTTTCCGTTCCAACGACGGAAGTTGGTGGTGCAAATTGCACTCGCCGAAAGCATAAGTTGCATTTTAAATTACAGCATAAGAAATTTAAAAAACTTAAAAAATATTAGATCGATTCAAATTTTAATATTAAAAATTTAAATAAAGTAAATAACTTTTAACTAATTTTCAAATTGATTAATTAAATGTTTTTTTCTTTAAATAAAATCATTTTTTAAATAAAATTAATATTTAGATAAAAGTATTACTAACATTTTAAAATTAAAATAAAATCCAAAATAATGAAAATTTGTTCGAATAATTGTTTTTTAAAAAATTTAAACAAAAATTTATCAATTTAGCCAGATGTCAAATTCTGAAAGCTTGGATGAGAGTTGTCCAAAGGACAATTCATATTGTATTGAAAATAAATGTTCGAAAATCCATATTTGTGTTCTTAATAGTGAGGATTTTGGGAAACTCTTTAATTTTTGGCGAACATCTAACAAAACATTTTACATTAATATTAAAGAATAAAAGTAAAAATAGAAATTTATTGTAAAATAAGTGTAATAGGTTTTGTGTCGAATAACCGAATCCCAAAAGACCGAAATTAATTATTACAAAATTTATTATTCTAAAATACAATAAATTTAAAATAAGTTGTTATGAGGAATATTTTAAATGTTATGTACGTCGCTGTATGTAGTATTATGTTATTTTTAATTTTAAATTGAGATTTTTAAATTGTTAAATGAGTTTTTCCGTTAAAATTCAGATTTTAAATGCCTTAAAAATATAAAAATAAAGAAAATTAAACATTCTCAATTTTCAATGAAAAAATTTCATTTTAAAATAAAGAATCTCAATTTTAAATTAAAAAAACCTTATTTGATTTCTGACAATGATTTTGAAATAATTTTGTAATAATTTCGGTCATTTGACCAGATCCCTGTGTAAGTAGCGTTTATGCAATTTTCATTATCCGAAATTTCGAAAGTCATATTTATCGCAAAACTTTATTAATAAAAATAATACACTTCTATAAACTTTAATCATTTCGCCAAAATTTATCTTATAAATTTTTGTCATAGAACTATAAAATTTTAATTTACAAAAAAACTTTTTTTCGTATTTAAAAATTATTTCTCAAAAATATTATAAATTTTAATCCGTTTATTATTTATTTTAAAATTCTTACTTTTAAACTTTTATTAATTATTTTACTATTAAAATATATCGATTGTTATTTATGTGAACATTTTTTGGTTTTATATAATTAAATTTTTTGTTTTTTAAAAAAATATTTTTAAGCTTTTTTGAATTTTAAATCTTTAAGAATTATTTAATTTGTAAAAAAAATTCGAATTAAAAAAATCTTAAATTAATAGGCGAAATGAAAATTTAACTAATTCCTAATAATAAGTTAGAACGATAAAATGTTTAAAGTTACAAATAAAATTACAGTGTTAATAATATTTATAAGAAATGTTTTGTATCAAATATAAAGTAATAAAATTTGTAAATTAAAAATACTTTGTACAAGAAAAATACTTCACGAATAGTTAAACAGAATTTAATAAACTTTTTATAGAGAAATACAACGTTAAGAAAAAATAAATATCATATGTGTAAGAATTTTACATAAATAATTAATAAGTAGAAATATATTAAAAAATTTATTGTTATTTAAAAAGTGCGCACTTTTTGGTTTATTTAAACAAAAATCATCAAGAGACTTAATTCAGAATATTTTGGATCCATTATTATAATATTGTAAATGTTATATTAGTATAGTAAAAATAATGTGGATATAAATGTTTTGTGAAATGTTTTATGAAAATACTAATATAATACTAATTTATTTGATAAATGTCGATTTTTATCACTTATTTACTAATTGTATCGCTAAAATTCAATTTAGTATAATTTTCAAATTTTCGGTATCAATAAATAATATCAACCTTTTGTTAAATTTCTGTGGGGTTGATCGATATTTACGTTTTACCCTTCTGTAAAAATCTAACAATGGAGGATACAATTTAAGTTAATTGAACCTTCCGACTATATGTGATTTATTGATTTTATCCTTAGTCGATTTATTAATGTTCAAATAGTGACTTTATATTTTAATTTACTGTTGATTTAAGTTATTATGAAAATATTAATAACAAATGATAATGACAACACAAGAATTTTATTTTATAAGATTTATTTGTTATATACAATACTTACAGATATTGTATTTTTACAATTGTATAAAAATATCCTATGTGTGTTACGAAATGATTTTAGATGTAGTCACAGTTCTTCGACTGCAGACTACTAAGATGTGATTTTAAGTAAATAAAGATTATTATTTTAATATAATAGAAAATTTATTTTAAATTCTATAAAAATTATTATAGAAATTTTAATATGACAATAATAATAATAGAATGGGTTTAATCTCACCGAGAGAGAAATTAAACTACAGCTCCGATAAACTCAGGTTTTAAAATCAATCTTCGTCTCGTTAATAATCAAGGGTTCCTTTCTGGCGATGATAATATTAATTCTTCTTAGGTTTTCCTTCTGGGGTAGTATTAATTTTTTTTGTCGTAGATTAAATTCTCTTCCAAAAATCAAGTAGTTCTTCTTCTAATTCTTCTCTGGCAGCGATACGGCCAATAATCTGAATAGCTTTTAAAAGTTTGTCCAAAAAGAATGAGAACTATTACCTGAATACCTTTCAAAAGTTTATCAAAAAGACCTCAAATATCACTGCTTATATACTATTCTAAGGGTGCGCAGCCTGCGTGGCTAACGCACAACAAATGAAAAATACGTAGCTCCTAACCTTTTAATAATTTAACCTTCTAAACTTAATAATATTCTAAATTTTAAACTTTATTTAAACTTAAAAAATAAATATCGATAAATATTTAACTTAATAAATATAATAAGTAATAATAAGTATTTTAAACTTCATCATGGATATTTAATTTTATAAATATTTATTAATACGATGTAAATAATATCGTCGTATTATTTAATAACACACTGGAAAAAATAATAAAATAAATTCTTTATTCACATAAATAATCAAAACAGCAAACAATAAAACAAGATAACTAATAAGACAAAACACATCTCCAACAATTTCATTTATAAGTTTTTTTTATTAATAAGGCAAATCTAAAAAATTTTAACTGAAAATTTAAACAATGAAAGCTCTATTGATAACTTTATATTATTTTTCAAAAATAAAATTAATGCAAATTTTTTTTAAAATAATTACTTTAAAATAATAATAATATGTGTGTAACACTCAATGCATACTCTGCAAAGTGGCCCGGTAGTTCTTCACTTCCCAGACCGTCAAATTCGCCAGATAATGTTCGGACTCCGTGGAACGGCATGTTGGTTTAATTGTCTCCGTTGTTTGTCTCGTAATCGCTGCGTCGGGATGCCCGTCTGGTTTCGGGCGGTAGCACGCTGATACTTTATCCTGATGTCGACAAACACCCAACAAAAACCCGACGCGATAAAAAACCCTCCTGGGATAACGTTTCCACGAGGAAATGAAGGCCGCTATCTTGTCCGCCGCACTAACAAGGAAATACGAATGATTCTCAGAACTCGAGCAAATAATTCGAGACAGAATATTCCTCATTCGAGGATACATTATATCGCGTGCACTTTATCATTTAATAACGCATGTTTTTTAATCGATTTATTCGTATCAATAATCACAGTTTGTCTCCTATATTCCAAGTTTTGCTTTCGTATTTATTTTTTGTGTAGTTTGTTTAAACAAATCTTTATGGATTTAATATTGTTTGTTTTTTTGATATTTACATTTTCTAATTACATTTTCGGAAATCGGGTTTTTTAAATTTAAAATTTATTTTCAACGACATTTATTAATTTAATAATTTAACGTTTTTTTATTTATTTTTTTTAAAGATTTAAGATTCACAATACCATGATCAAAATTTTATGAAAATACTAATAAAATACTAATTTATTTGATAAATGGCAATTTCTATCACTTATTTACTAATTATATTTCTAAAAATCAATTTAGGTCAAGTATGCAAAATTTCTTTATTCTCTGAATCACGGTTTGTCGGTCAAGCTCAAATTTTACTATGATCATATACATGCTGATAAAATGAGAAATATTGGAGGAACAGAGAGTGAATCCGCATAAAGTTGAGACAAATCTGAATAGCCCGCATCGAGGCGTTTCTGTCTGTACAGAGCCTTCGCCGAAAGGCGTTGTGAGCCGACTCTATTTGACTGAATGGTAAATCAACACAGAATTCGAAACAATAAATAATAAATTATAATAATTACGATATAAAAATTAAAGCAGAAACTTTCAAAGACGAAAATTCAGCTCATCCATCATATATGACGGGTATTTTTCTAGTTTACATATATTTATATTTACAATTTATTTGGATATTATTGTTTTGTACAAGAAAAATTTACTTAAGCAAAACTTGTTTAAATATTATGTTATATTACTGATATTAAATAAAAATTTCAAAATGTCTTCATCAGACACACAACTATGAATCTAACAGTTATCGTTATTAAAAGAAGTTTTCAATTGAAAAACTTTCAATTCCGACGAAAATTCCGATTTAAAGACTTACAAATGTTGCATCATAGGTGTATCTCATCCATAGCGTTTGGAGATCTACTCTCATAAGCTATCATCTACTTAAATTTCGAAGTCCACTTTTGACCAATAATTGCTTGGACTGTACCTTTCTGCGTGAAACCTCGAACACCTCTTGATCGCATGGATTACCGTGATTAATACAGAAAACAAACACATACTGTATTGTATGAACATGAAGATGCCGTCATTAAGACTACAACGAAAGATTAGCCATTTCTCTCAATTTAATATATAAATCAAGCATATCAATGGAGATGATAATGTAGTAGCCCACTATCTATCCTGAGCTGATATTACCAGTATAACCTTCAAACCACTCTTTCAGATGGAAGCACCGAAACAACATCCACCAATCGATAAAGATTTAAATTTTTTTAAAGTCCTGCATAAACTCACACGGGAAAGTGTTCCACAACAAGTCCTTTCCTCGATGACCACAACTCATCCTTACCATGGAACTCTGAGCACAGGCATTTAAAGCAGTCCATAATTTCGACCACTTTGGGTCGAAAGCTACATACGAGCTACTGCGTACAAAACTTATATGGAGAGTCATGCACCTTGTGTCAAGATATGATATTGTGCTTGGTTTACTAGTCAAAAAAGAAAGGTCACCTAACACACTAAACCGGTTTTGGACGGTCAACATAGACATCGTGGTACAACTTCCAAACTACAATGGTTTCAATTATATTCTCACCGTCTTCGACTGAAACATGCGCTGATTAGAAGCATTTCCTCTGTGAACCGTTATCGATTACTTCGTCAAACATTGGATAACAAGGTTCGATCACCCAAAGAGATTAGTTTGAATCAGACCATTCAAAAGCCTTACGAAAGGCTGAGAAATGCAAACAATGAGGACGACAGTATTTCATCCGCAGGTCAATGAACTCGTAGAACGTTGAAGAATTTTCTTTGGGGACTCTCTGCGAACAGAAATTTGTCCAAACCGTTTCCATACACCATACTTGGCTGGATAAACATCCAAAAAAGCCGACATGGCACCTCATTGGGACAACTATTGTTTGGAAACAATACGTAATTCGTCAACAAATTCTTTTTCCACAAGGGTCCCCATGACGACAAACGGTTTTTGCAGGTTTTTCACATTTCCTGCAAGCAGACAGATTGCCAAGACAAAACAGAACCGAATGCAAAATTTTTGTAGTTATAACGAAAATCATCATCATCCTTTCAAGACCGATACACCGAATCTCATAAACTTTTCAGACTTAAAACGGAGGACATCACTGGAACTATTAAAAACAATGATATTATTTTCAATACATTTATTGACATCACAACTCAAATTACCTCCACAAAACTTTCGTAGCTACATATCTTTCGTGATTGAAAAATTTGAATTCTATTTGTAAACATTTAATTATTCGAAGAAATTTAATATACAATTTAAATTACAATATAATTTAAAATTATTTTCAGAAATATTTTAATCTATTTTAAATATATTATTTATGATTAAAGAATTAATATATATTTATTGATTAAAATATATTAATTTAACTTTAAAGTTTTTATTTATATTTATAAATTGTTCGAATAATCCGACAGTTCAAAACATTTAAAATATCAATCCTCCATCTGAGTGGTTAGAAACAGAATCCTAAAAGCAACATATCAAACAAAATATCTGGAAAGCCCGCATCAATACAATTCTGTCGGTACAGCGCCTTAGCCGAAAAATGCCCAGAAGCCGATGAAATCGATCAAAAACCGTACAAGGCAACTTACAGGGCTAGCAATCCTGTTTGTGGATATGAAGAACGCTTTCAAAACCCAAACTAGGGGTCTGGAAGGACCCGAAGTCATTAAACTCCCGATCGGTTCCGGCGACACAGGGACCAAACGCGGAGGATTGNNNGTGGGAACCTGGAATGTGCGAGGACTAAACGACGAGAAAATACTTTCAATAAATGAGGCTCTGAAAAAAACGAAAACTGAGGCGTGTATCCTGACCGAAACGCACTGCTGGGGCAATGAAACTACTGAATACGACGGATGGCGAATTCTCCACAGTGGCTGTGAAATTGGAACACGAAGAGAAAGAGGGGTTGCGCTGATGATCAGAGAAGATGACCCGACCAAACTGGATTTTAGACCAATTAATGATCGGCTTTTTATATGCAGGTACATCAGGAAATCAATTATACTAATCGGAGTGTATGCCCCGACGGACTGCGGGTATACACATGAGGAAAAAGAGAATTTTTATCAGAAGTTGCAGGAGGAGATCGAGAAGGA